>VZQC01004878.1:5050877-5084039 GCA_009823505.1 Rhizomys pruinosus | reverse complement strand
GAGCAAAAGGAAGTAGAACATTTTTTAGGCGCATAAGGCGGCGGGGCGGAAGGCAGGGAAGCGGGAGAGTTATGAGGCCCGTTTACTTTCAGTTTTAACCTGTCCTTCCGCCGAGCGGGGTGAAAATGTTCATTTTTGTACCGGGCTGCTTCCTCCTCTAATTCCTCCTCCTCAGATAGCGGTAATTTTTCATTAGAATCTGAATCATTTAATGTCAGGGCTTGTAGGTCTCTAAATGGGTATAAGGTACCTTTATTAATAATCTCGCTAGCATCCTCTTTTTTCTTTGAATGTGCATCTAACCTTTCACTCCGTTCTGTTTCTGACATGCTTTCCTGAAGGTCCGCAAGGGCTTGTTGTCCTTCCCTAATTTCTTTTTTACAGTTTTGATCAATTACAACAGCCAATAAAATAATTAGGCAAGCTTCCAATCCCTCTAGATCGTCAGAGAAAAGCATATCTCTCAGAACTTAACTTACCTGGCCACAGTTCTGAACCCTCTTCAACAAGTGAAGGGTCCTCTCGGCGCCAGCGACAATGTCAGGTTCCCGGGTCTTCGGCACCACTTGTCCCGCGCGCTGTGTAGTCTCGCCGGCAAGAACTTCACGCGGACAACAGGATTCTTCTGTGGTAATATTTATTGTGCACAGCTCTTTTGTGAGAAGGACCCCAAAATGGGGCAGAAGCACCGTTTATATAGTAGTCCAGAGGGTTCGGGTATGCTCTGGATTGGTGCACCGTCCGATGCCTCATTAGCATGCCCAAGGCGCGGGCCCAGAGAGCCCAATGCAAAGGCAACGGCGGGAAACGGCTTGTAGTTGTTCTAGCAACTCAGGAAGTCAGCGCCACCTTAGGGCGTGGTACAGCACACATTGTGTGGTAGGCTGCCAACACCCCAGTGCACTGGTTTTTTCCTGAATAAACCTCATGTAATTGCAGCGAGAAGGTCTTGGCTGATTTTTTGGGAGTCATTCTATCCTGAGATTTGAATGAGAGCCACTCCAGTTTCTGGGGGGTCTTTCACTCTAAGTGTATAAAAACTGTATGCAGAGATTGCTTGGGGTTTGCCTCTCCCCGTTGTACAGGCGAACCCAGGCGTGCCAGAGGAATAAACCTCTTGCTTTTGCATTGAGTGTCTTGTCTCCGGGTCTCTCACTCGGGGGTCTCTCAAGGGTAAGGCTCAATTTGGGTCTTACAAATCAAACCCGGGTCCTCTGCAAGAGCAGTCGGAGCCATCTCTCCAGCCCCACTTTTCCTTCTTCTAATAGCATTTATGCTACTAAAATTGCTTTAGTGGCTTTCTTACCAAATTTATTTCTTACCCTTAAAAGCTTTCTTATGGGGGCTGGAAACATGGCAGAGCAGTTAAGAGCACAGTCTGCTCTTGCAGAGGACCCAGTTTCAGTTCCCAGCACCCACATGGTGGCTAACAACCATCCTAAATTCCAGTTCCAGGGGATCCAAAGCTCTCTTTTGGCATCCATGGGTATAGCATGTAGATGATACACACACATACATGTAAGAGAAAGACTCATATACATAAAATAAAATTTAAAAACCTCCTTATGCATGTGGAGGGCAAGGTCAGAAACCCTTGCCTGTGGGATAGAGTCTTTCTTAAACGATTTTCTCCAGATAACTACCCTATTTTGTTGCCTAACATTGATTCTTTTGAGATAGGTCTCTTTATCTTTTCCTAAGTCAAAGTTCCTTAGTGAAAGTTTCTCTGGAATTTTCTGTGCCAGCTAATGAGGCAGTACTGAAACTGTTGTGGAACAGTGTTAAACTGAGATCCCTTCTTTCCTTTCCAGTGCTCCCCTAGTTTCCTTACTATCAACTCAGGATTTACCCAAAGGTACAAAGAAAAGATTAGTCCATAGTCAGACCACTTCCTGTTTGACTTGTTAATTTAGTAGAAACAGAATCTGCTGACTGAAGACTGCTACACCAGATGAGACCATTTCCTTCCTCTTTTCTGTTCATCTTCTAAACACCACCAGACTCTGGCCAAGTTCTCTGATGACTTTGGACACCCAAATGCTTCAGAATGCTCGTCCTGGAAGCCAATGGCTGCTTCAACCACTGACAATTTTTCTGCTGTTTGGTAAGTAAGAGTCATTGTGAAGTAGAGTAATTTTAGCCTTTCCTATTGACTAGACACCAGGTCAGTAGGAAGGGATCTGGTGTAGAAACTGGGGACAGAGGAAAAGAAAAGAGATCCAAGGTGATACATCCCTGTAATCCCAGGGCTTGGGAGGTGGAGGCAGGAAAATGAGGAGTTCAAGGTCACCCTCAATTACAGAGCAAGTTCCAGTTCCAGGCCAACCTGGTTGTGCTGAGAGACCTTGTCAAAAAAAGAAGATTCTAAACTCTTACTATTCCAGTGCTTCTTAAGGACAGAATTCAGAGTCCTTGGGAAGTCTGTCCTGCACCAAACAGTCACACTTAACTTTGTAGCCCTGGCAAAGGGACAGAATGAGGTGAGGAGCACATGAGAGATAACATTCTGGGAAGATAAACCAGAGACAGACCCTTGAGATGGCTCATGGGAAAGAAGGAGCTCCAGGTTCGCTCTGCTCCCTCTTTCCTCACATGCACGACTGTGATTTCTGTGTTTTGCTTTAACATAGATCTTTGGCTACTACTCTATCTACACTGACTCATTTTCTTCTTGTTTACAGCTTTTGCAGATAGACAAATGGGTAAGTTTGTTCTCTTGTTTTCATGGTATTACTTTTCTTTCTTTGTGATTGTTTTGTTTTGTTTTGAGACAGGGTCTCCCTGTAGCTCCAGCTGGGATTAAAGGCATGGGCAACTATGCCCAGCTTTTCTTTTTGGTTTTTTTGAGATACAGACTCCCAGTAGCCCCAGCTGCCCTGGTACTCACTCTATAGACCAGGCTAGCCTTGAACTTACAGAGATCTGCCTGCCTCTGCCTCCTTAGCCTGCCCTAGCCTGCCCTAGCCTCCTGCTAGCTTAAAGTGCACCACCACATCCAGTTTAAGGATGGTTCTTAGCCACCAGGTGGGTGGCGGCTAGGAATCAACCCAGGTCCTCTGCAAGAGCAGTTGGTGCTCTCAACTGCTGAGCCATCTCTCTAGCCCTGATATTACTTTCTTACAATGAAATACTGTTTACTTTGTAGGGAAACATCTGATTCAGATTTGGGGTCAGATGGGGAGGTTGTCTCATTTCTGTAGGACTTTAGATATGTTTCTTACTAAGCTTCCAGCTAGGTCTCCAAAGACCCAAGGGAAAAGGTGCCTACATGTACATAGACATTTTGTTTTAATGGTCTAGAGACAAGCCTAAGGACCTTGAGTATACTAGGCAAGCTTCTACCAGTAGCCCTTTTTTTTACGGGGGGGTTGGTATTTTTTGAGACAGGGTCTCCCTTTGGTCCCAGCTGGCCTGGACCTCACTCTGTAGAACAGGCTTGCCTTGAACTCACAGAGAGTGCGCCACCACGGCCAGATGCCTGTAGCCCTTTTGTAATTTATTTTGACACAGGCTCGCTCAGGTGTCCAAGCTGGCCTTTAATTAATTATGTGTCACAGAGAGGCCTTAGACTTGTGATCCCCCTGCCTCATCTTTCCCACTGCTGGATTATAGGTATGGGCTACCATGCCCATCTCCTACACTGATCTTAAACTAGGTCCATGATAGCACTCTCTGGCCCTTGACCTCCCCTGATAACACCTTCAGAATTCACAGTCCCTCTAAGGTTATTTGTTCATATTCTTTTCTATTCTCCCTCCCCCAGCAGGTCTCCCAAAGGCTGTGGTGAAACTTGAGCCCCTGTGGATCCAGGTGCTGAAGGAAGACAGTGTGACAATGAAGTGTGAAGGGGCCCACAGTCCTGGGAACTACTCCACCCAGTGGTTCCACAATGGGAGCCACATCCCTGGCCAGGACCAGCCCAGCTACTGGTTTAAAGCCACACTGAATGACAGTGGAGAATACCAGTGCCGGAGGGACCAGACCAGCCTTAGCGACCCTATACATCTGGGAGTGATTTCTGGTAGGTAGAAGCTGGCCCAGGGAGGGGCTGTCTGAGAGACCAAGAGATGGGGTTGTTGGTGGCGGGGAGGGTGCGGGGGTGGGGGGGTGGGGGTGATGTGGGGGTGGGGATCTGCTTATACTGCAGAGGTTTACAGGAAAGGGAGAGGTCTGTTTTGGGGAAGCATTTCTGTGAGCTGATTTTTGAACTTTGGTCCACTTATTCCTCTTTTCACTCATGCTTTGTTTAGTATTATTTAGAGGGGTGCAAATGCCTTAAGAAATTCTCCAGTGTATGTCAACAGCTGTTTCTGCTTCAGTCCTAATTGAGCAATAGAGGATCAAGGCCACAGGAAGGAAGACCCCGCCTTACTAGCAATCCGTAGGGTGACCATGCAGTCCAGCACAGCTGAGAGCCTGGCCGAGTGTAGGGAAACAGGAGGTGAGGTCTCCAAGAGAGGAACTGATCCTGGAACTAGAGGTGAAGGGAGAAGGGTACATCATGTAGATCATGCAGACAGGCTTCGTGATGACTTTCACCTTTATTCCTAAATAAGATGAAAATTCACAAGATAGTTTACAATTTTTACATTAATATTTTTCATTTTTATATATAAAAATGTGTATTTGTAGTTGTTAGGAATCGAGAGTTGTAACTCTTCCAGGTGAGAACTTTTTCCAGGTAAATGTTAGGATTACGAGCTGAAAGAGTCACAGGTAGGAAAGAGAAAGCAACCAGCCTCACACAGTCCTTATTGACTTTTATTAGTCAGTGAGGGTTGACCACTGACCCGTGGGAGGCCACTGGGGTCAAACAGCAGGGGAGCTTAAGTACTTTTGTGTATACAAACAGCAGGGGAGCTTAAGTACTTTTGTGCATACAAACAGCAGGGGAGCTTAAGTACTTTTGTGTAAACAAACAGCAGGGGAGCTTAAGTACTTTTGTGTAAACAAACAGCAGGGGAGCTTAAGTACTTTTGTGCATACAAACAGCAGGGGGGCTTAAGTACTTTTGTGCATACAAACAGCAGGGGGGCTTAAGTACTTTTGTGTAAACAAACAGCAGGGGGGCTTAAGTTCTTTTGTGCGTACAAACAGCAGGGGGGCTTAAGTACTTTTGTGTGTACAAACAGCAGGGGGACTTAAGTACTTTTGTGTGTACAAACAGCAGGGGGGCTTAAGTACTTTTGTGCATACAAACAGCAGGGGGGTTTAAGTACTTTTGTGCATACAAACAGCAGGGGGGCTTAAGTACTTTTGTGTAAACAAACAGCAGGGGGGCTTAAGTACTTTTGTGCATACAAACGCAGGGGAGCTTAAGTACTTTTGTGCATACAAACAGCAGGGGGGCTTAAGTACTTTTGTGTATACAAACAGCAGGGGGGCTTAAGTACTTTTGTGCATACAAACAGCAGGGGGGCTTAAGTACTTTTGTGTGTACAGACAGCAGGGGAGCTTAAGTACATTTGTGCATAAAACAGCAGGGGGGCTTAAGTACTTTTGTGTGTACAAACAGCAGGGGGGCTTAAGTACTTTTGTGTATACAAACAGCAGGGGGGCTTAAGTACTTTTGTGTATACAAACAGCAGGGGAGCTTAAGTACTTTTGTGTATACAAACAGAGTCCTGGGGGTTGGGTAAGGGATTCAGGCCTGGATTTCTCCTCAGCACATATGGATCTTGGGAGGGCTAATTTTACAGGAGGGTGTTTGCACAAATTTATGGTCCTGGATGCTCTTGTTTGCAAAGCAAAAATTGCTTTATGAGTTGGGGCTAATGGAGTTCTCCTTTCAGTGATAACGGGATTTCTTGGTATGTCTATATATTATTTCATGTTTAAATTAGGTTAGTATTTATCCTCTCAAACATTTATCACTTTTTAAATTTTTATTTTTAAGAAATTCTACAATATAATGACACAGTTGTTTGCAGATAACATTGATGTTACTCAGTATGTCATACAATTAGGTAATTGGTGCATTTTGCAAGTATCTATGTCCAAATTTTGAACAACCCAAGGTTCCCACAGTCCAGTTGGAGAAGCTTGTATGCACAGGCATGTTGATCAATCAGGAGTCCAGACTATATTCCTGTAGTCTCATGATTCACCCCTATCTCTCCTCAGCCCTTACAATCTACCACGCCTCCTCTTCCGCAGTTTTTTCCCTGGGCTTTGGGAAAGGGGCACAAGTGGGTGAGAAAAAACAGTCTAATTTCTTTGGAGTTGTCATTTTGGACTCCAGTCTGTTCAGTTTGTTTCCCTTCACGGATTGACAGCTTTCCCAGTGATACCCTTTTTAGTCATACTAACAAAGCTCAAGCTATTGGATGTACAGGCATTTAAGCAGTACCACTTATTATGTCAAGCTAAGCTGTGAGCATATATATATATATATATATTATAAACATTAAAAAATCCTTATTTCTACCCGTCAGAAATAGACAGTACATTAGCACAGTCTAGAGGTACTGTATCCTACAGCAGTGCCCCTGCCTGCGGGGTCATCAACATGGACCTGAGGAGGGGAAGAAAGAATGGGGGACAGAGAACACAAAGAACGAGAGCAAGACAATGTTCTGATCAAGATCCGAATTTTTTATTAGGTGCCGGGTTTATAAAGACAAGCGAGCGGGAATTTTGTGGTGGGAGAGGGGGTCGGCACAGTTCGGCGGGATGGAGAGGGTCATCTAGAGAAGTGCCAGGCACTCTCAGTTCCTGGTACTGTGACCTCAATGCCTGTTGCACTTGTATATTTCTGAGATAAGCAAGCTGCACTCACAAATATCTGAGGTAAGCAAGCTGCACTCATAAATTTCTGAGATAAGCAAGCTGGTAATTTTCTTCAAGCATGTTATGTCTGTTAGCTTTGGCTCCCGGCACAGTAGCATCCCCAAATGTCCTGCTTTCTATGTAACTGTAATTCTGTACTCACTAATTAGCTTTTCCCCATCCTACCCTTCCATCTTCTCTTCCCAGACTCTGCTAGCTGTCATTCTACTCTAGCTTCTATGGCTGGACCATCTCTCTAGCCCCATCCGTGATGTGCTTTAATAACACCTAGAGACAGACCTGACTATTATCATTCTATAGAGAAGGAAACTGAGGCTTTAAAAACCAGTGTTTGGCCTGGCATGGCGGTGCACGCCTTTAATCCTAGCACTTGGGAGGCAGAGGCAGGCGGATCTTTGTGAGTTCAAGGCCAGCCTGGTCTACAGAGTAAGTTCCAGGACAGCTGGGGCTACAGGGAGACCCTGTCTCAAAAAGACCAAAAAACAAAAAACAAAAAACAAAAAAAGTGTTTGGGGGTGGAGAGATGGCTCAGTATTTAAGAGCGCTGACTGCTCTTGCAGAGGACCCGGGTTCAATTCCCAGCACCCACATGGTGGCTAAGAACCATCTTTAACTACAGTTCCAGGGGACTCTGACACCCTCTTCTGACTTCTGAAGCATTGAGTGACACGGGTGCACAAACCTACATGCAGACAGTACATTCATACACATACAAAAATAAATTTTAAAAAATGTAAACAAAAAAGAAAATAAAATAAAAACGTAGATTAGGGGCTGGAAAGATGGCTCAGTGGTTAAGAGTACTGAGGACTCAGGTTCAATCCCCAGCACCCACATGGCAGCTAACAATAGTTCATAACTCCAGATCCAGGGGATCTAACAACTTCTGACCTCATCTCACTAACACACATGTAGACAATATATTGACATATACAAATAATAAATAAATAAACTATTTAAAAAATTTTTGGTTTTTAGGTGGTACAAGCCTTTCTTGCATGTGCCTTGGGAAGCAGAGGCAGGTGAGTCTGAGGCCAGCCTCGGTCTATAGAGTGAGTTTCAGGCCATTGGAGCTATAGAGAGGCTCTATCTCAAAAAAAAAAAAAGGAAAGGAAACAAACAAAAAGAAACCACCTGTTCTTATCCCTCTGTTGCACAAAGAATTTTCTCTGGTGAACTGATGATCCAAGACTTCAGTAATTAATGGAAGAGCCAAGATCAGAATTATATTCTCTAGAAAGTTTGTTGAACCAGTCCTTGTAGTCTCATTCTTCAAAGTAGCTGAATTTTTAAATTGCTTTCAATGAAGGAGCTAGAAATGAGGATACTTATAGAAAGAAAAGTGATTTTAAATTTAAAATTTTTCTTTAATGCTCTTTTAGTTCAGAGTCACAATTGGACACTGAATTCAGAAGGTCATATAGAGGTGGGCATCATCCTAATATCTGTAATCTCAACTGAAGTAGGATGCTGAGGCAGGAAGATAGCTGAGAGTTTGAGGCCAGCCTGGGGTACATGGTGAGTTCAAACCAGTGTGAGCTATAGTGTGAGACCCTGTCTTAAACCCTTAAATATCCTCCAAAGGTCATACACTTTAATTGTTTTTTAATGTGGGTAGAAGATTCTAGTAAAGGTATGTTTTACTCTCAAATGTTTCTGTTCCCTAAGATTCAAATGCTGTTATCAGCTGGGTGTGGTGGGGCATGCCTTTAATCCAGCATTCAGGAGGCAGAAGCAGGCAGATCTGTGTGTTTAAGGCCAGGGTTGTCTATTTAGTGAGTTCCAGCCCCGCTGGGGTTTCAGGTAGACCCTGTCTTGAAAAGACAAAATATTTATATCTTGGTGACATAATACAGATTTTCCCTGTGTGACTCATGTAGCCTTGTGTATGAGGCTGTTGCAAAGGCCTTGGTATCTGTCTTTTTGAGACAAGGCTTCCTGTACAGTTGATGATGGCCTTGGATTTCTAATCCTTCTGCCTCTACTCTGGAGTACTGGGATTGCATGCTGCTGACCCTGGTTTATGTGGTGCCAGGGATCACATCCAGGTCCTTGTGCATACTTTCTCTAGCTCATTAGTATATTATTTTGAACATTTTCTCCCCATGTCTTTCTGTCTTTCAGACTGGCTGCTGCTCCAGACCCCTCAACTGGTGTTCCAGGAAGGGGACAGCATCACGTTGAAGTGCCACAGCTGGAGGAACAAAACCTTGAACAAGATCACATTTTTCCAGAATGGAAAATACGTGAAGTATTCTGGTTATAAGACCAACTTCCTCATCTCAAAAGCAAACCAGAGTCACAGTGGTGATTACTACTGCACAGGAAGTATAGAAAGCAGTCCATTCATCTCAAAGTCTGTGACCATCAAAGTCGAAGGTAGGATTCAGGGCAGATCAAGAGACTTTAGCATTGGGAGGCTAAGTAGAAAATGAATTAGTGATCCTCTTCAGACATCACTATTTGCATTCTCCTGAGTGGTCCTCTTGATGTTAATGGGACTCTGAACTTCTAGTGACCTGACTGCTATGTTGTTGTGCAGTTCTAGTGCAGCTTATTTACTGGAGGTTACAGAAATGAGTGCCATTCATTCAGATTTCAATGGAAACCATCATTGGTCTGTCAGACATACTCACCCCATTCTGTCCCATTCAAACCACTCTATTTTGTCTCATGCTCTTCTCTGTCTAGGATTCTAAGGCTGTGGCTGCCTACTGACCTCTCAGCCTAGGCTCAGCACTAGCTCAGGGAAGCCCTGCTGGCTTGGGAATCTTTCTCTTCCCATAAAGAACTAGGGCTCTGTATGTTCTTGAGAAGTTTTGCATTGTGGAATGCAAAAGCCTTTTAGGAGACATGGAAAACTGTGACAGAGTATTGCTGCTCTGTGAAAGTCTCTCAGGCGTCGGCTAAGAGAAAGTGGTTGGTAAAATCTATTGATGTAGTTTATGAATTTCTTAGTTCAAGGTTTTCCAAAGGCTGTTTCCCAGCCATGAAACTTCTTGATGGGCTTCCCAGAATGAAGGGATCTATGTAGGACAGGCTACGTATTCTGTTTCTTTCCTTTTACGATCGATCATAGTTTATATTAAGTACTTGTAAGCATTCCTGTTGTAAGTCTGGCATATTGATACATGCCAATAATCCCAGCCATTATAAAGTTGATAATTGGAAGCCAAACTAGAATAGAGAAGATGGCTTCCATTGAAACCCTTGTGGTAGCATACGCCTTTAGTCCTAGTAGTCAGGAGGCAGAGGCAGACAGGTCTCTGTGAGATCAAGCCTCGACTATATGATGAGTTCCAGTTCAGTTGAAGCTACAGGGAACCCCTGTCTCAAAAATATCCCCATTCCCCCCAAAAAAAAGAAACTTTAAAATTTGTGTTTCATATGGAATTTGCAAAATATATGTGACTTCTATAATTTCTTTGGCTTCTATAATTTCACATAGATGTGTCATGGTCACTCTCTAGGAAATGCTAATTTAGTACCTTTTGGGGGAAGGGAGGACTGAACCATACTCTGAAGAATTCCAGGCCTACCTATTTATTTGTTTTTGGAATTACCATACATTTTTGGCATGAGTGAATTCACAAAAGCTCTGCACTAAGTTTATTCAAAATTTCTATTTAAATTTTTTTTTTGTCTTTTTGAGTCAGGGTCTCTTTGTAGTGTTTTTCTTTTCTTTTTCTTCTTTTTTAAAATTTTTATTTATTTTTTTAAATTTCTGTATGTGTATTAATGCACTGTCTGCATGCAGGTTTGTGCACCCGTGTCGTGCAACGCCACGGAGGTCAGAAGAGGGTTTTGGATTCCCCTGGAACTGGAGTTCTCCTGGAATTGGAGTCTCAGACGGCTCTCGGCCGCCATGTGGGTGCTGGGGATCGAACCCGGGTCCTCTGTAAGAGCGGTCGGCACTCTTAACCGCTAGGCCATCTCTCCAGCCCCTTTTATTTATTTTTGTATGTGTATGAGTGTACTGTCTGCATGTAGGTTTGTGCGCCCCTGTCGGTGCAATGCCGCGGAGGTCAGAAGAGGGTCTGGGATTCCCCTGGAACTGGAGTTCTCCTGGAATTGGAGTTACAGATGGTTCTCAGCTGCCATGTGGGTGATGGGGATCGAACCCAGGTCCTCTGCAAGAGCAGTCAGTGCTCTTAACCGCTAGGCTATCTCTCCAGCCCCTCTTCTTTTTTTTAGACAGGGTTTGAGTATACAGCTTGGATGGCCTTTAACTCACAAAGATTCTTCTGTATCCTAAGTGCTGGGATTAAAAGCACGTGCTACCACACCCAGCCTCTAAAATTTGTCTTAATGATTCATTTTTCCTGATTCTTCTGACTCTCCTACTAGGTCCAGGAATTGCATCCACTTCTCTACTTTGGTACCACATCACTTTCTGCCTGGTGATGTGTCTCCTGTTTGTAGTGGATACAGGGCTGTATTTCTACGTACAGAGAAACCTTCAAAGCTCAATGGATAATTGGATGAATTGCCAAGTCAGAAAGTGTCAGAGTCCTCAGGACAAGTGACATCTCATCCTATGACAAAACAGCAGTGGCAGCAGCAGGTGTTTCAACTACACACCATGTTCTTGCTTCTCGCTAGCGTCCTTTGGAAGCAATTTGGAACCAGATCGACACAATGGCCATGTAATTATAGCTACTCAGGAGGCTGAGGGAGGAGGATCACCAGTTCAAGATCTTCATGGGCCAGTGAATGAATTCAAGTCTAACCTGGATAACTTAGTGAGATCATTTTTCATGAAAAGGAAGGCTGGTAGGAGGGTGGTGAGATGGCTTAGTGGGAAAGGGGCCTGCCTCTAAACTTGGCAACCTGAGTTTGATCTCTGGAATTCATACAGCAGGGAGAACTAACTCCCCAATTTTGTCTGGTGACTTTCACACACCCATGATAGCAGGTGCATGCCCCCCCCCCACAGGCACATAAAATAAATAAAAATCTAAAAAAAAATTTTAAGTAAATTACAAAAGAGGATTTGGGCTAGAATTCCATGGTAGAAATCTTTCCCTGTTTATGTGTCAGCCTGGGTTTGATCTCTGGCAGAAATAAAAAAGCAACTTAGGCAAAGGATCCCCTTTTTAACACTTCTTTGCTCAAAGTAACTTAACCTCTTCTCCTTGTACTTAGAGGGAAAGCTGGCTCCTTTTCAATGTTCTGCAAGACACCACATGATCTTGTCCTTCTGGTCTCATCTTCTGCTTTTCCTTGCTTCTTGGTCACGTGTATTCTTCACTGAACATAGCAACTGTACATAGAGTCTGTTATTTCCTGTTTCAAGAATGTTCTTGCTTACAAGTACCTATATCACGTGTCATCATGCCTGCCATGACTTGTCCCAACCAAAAGCCATATCGAGGCTCCATCTTCGGAGTAGCAGTATTTACTTCCCGATGGGAGGTATCTGGGTCCTGAGGCAACAGCATCCTTCAGGCTGGATCAGTCTTTTCTGGAGGGAACAGCTCAGCGATCCCATCAGCTGCTTACTTGCTCTTGGACTTTTTCTGCAATGCAACACCAGGTCCTTATCAGAAGCCAAGGACATGTGGCCATCTGAACTTGGATATCCAGGGTCCATAATTGTGAATTAAATAAACCTCTTTTCTTTGTAAATTACCCAGTGTCAGATACTTTACTGAAATAGCAGTAGAAAACAGACTAAGAGAAGGTCCTTTAGATTTTTCTTCAATTGTCACCTTATTGTAAGAAATATCAAATATTAGTCTTCATTTTTGTTTTCTTTTTTTAAAATATTTTTTATTTATTTATTATTTTTTATTTGTATGAGTGTACTGTCTGCATGTAGTTGGTGCATCCATGTTGTGCAATGCCACAGAGGTTAGAAGAGGGGGTTGGATTCCCCTGGAACTGGAGTTAAAGACAGTTCTTAGCTGCCATGTGGGTGTTGGTAATCGAACCTGGGTCCTCTGCAAGAGCAGTTGCTGCTCTTAACCACTGAGCCATCTCTCCAGTCCCTAGTCTTCATTTTTCAAACACTATAAAACATTTTCCAGGGAATTCTAATGTTCTAATCACCCCCTCCCCACCCACAATAACTTTTGATTTATGATGAGGAATTCTAATCTTTTGATTCTCCCCTCCCCATCCTACAAACACTTTTGATTTATGGCAAGGGATTCTAATCTTCTGCTCACTCCTAGCATCCTCCCTATAAAGCTTTTGGTTATGAAAAAAGGAAAAGGGGTCCTGTGCAGTCCAGGAGCTGATGGCCTGGGCGTGGGGAAGGCCGAGCCCTTCTCCCTGTTTGTCCCTCCCTCCCATTTTCCTTTTCTTCCTTTTCCTGGATCTTAGCCAACTGGGAAAGACTGTGAGGTGGAACCCCAGCCAGTGGGGAAAAGACACAGTACTATTGCATTAGCAGTCAGCATGAAAACTTGTCCTACGCCTTGCTTGCTTTGCTTGCTTCTCCTTCTCTCTGTTGTGAGCAGTGCACTCTAATGGCAGAAGGAAATGTTTGTCTCCTGGAGATGTTTTCACTGGAGTGGTGGTGCTCACTTCCCTGTGACCCTGACATTTCTTTTTTCTTTTTTTTTTTCTTTTTTTTTTTTTTGGTATTTTTTGAGACAGGGTCTCCCTTTAGTCCCAGCTGACCTGGAACTCACTCTGTAGACCAGGCTGGCCTTGAACTCACAGAGATCCGCCTGCCTCTGCTTCCCAAGTGCTAGGATTAAAGGCGTGTGCCACCAGGCCTGGCGACCCTGACATTTCTAACATTATCAGTGAGGCTTATTTGGCAGTGTGATCCTAGTCCCCAGCATACTCCCAAATCACCTCTCCTTTTACTTTTACCCTCTGTACAATATGTACAATGCCCACAGAGGTCCAGAAGGGGGTGTCAGATCCCCTGGAATTGGTGTTAGGAATGGTTGTTAGATACCATGTGTGTGCTAGGAACTGAATCCTAGTCCTCTGCAAGAACAACAGGTCCCCTTAACTGCTGAGTCATCTCTCGAGCCCTATGTGCTGTATGTTTCTTATTTATTTATTGTGTGACTCTCCCTCTTCCTCCTCCCACTACAATAGGAGCTCCAAGAGTGATCTGTTAGTCCTTAGTTACTAAATTATTTTTTTTGGAGGGGGTCTTTTTGAGTCAGGGTCTCCCTGTAGCCCCAGCTGGCCTGGAACTCACTATGTAGACCAGGCTGGCCTTGAACTTCTGCTTCTGCCTTCTGAGTGCTGGGATTAAGAATCTTTTTTTTTTTTTGTCTTTTTCTTTTTTGAGACAGGGTCTCCTTTTGTCCGAGCTGACCGGGAGCTCCTTATGTAGACCAGGCTGGCCTTGAACCACAGACATCCATCTGCCTCTGCCTCCCCAGTGTTGGGATTAAAGGCCTGGCCACCACACCCAGCTCAAGAATCTTTTTTAATTTTTAATTTTTCATTTTATGTGTATGAGTGTACTGTCTGCATGTAGGTTTGTGCACCCGTGTCGTGCAATGCTGCGAAGGTCAGAGGATGGCGTTGGATTCTCCTGGAACTGGAGTTAAGACGGTCCTTAGCTACCACGTGGGTGCTGGGAATTGAACCTGGGTCCTCTGCAAGAGCAGTTGGTGCTCTTAACCACTGAGCCAACTCTCCAGCCCTCAAGAATCTTTTTTTAAAGTGAATAATGTGGCCAGGCAATATGGCTATACCTAGCAAGTTTGATACCCTGGAAAAAATGATGATTTTTGGGAGTAAATATTCATGTACATAACCTGCCTTACATCTATGTTCTGACTTTTTGGGGTGGGTGGAAAATTTGTGTATGGATGCACTTCTGGGAGCCAAACTCACAGCCTTGCAAGGCTAAGCAACTTCTCTACTGACTGATTTGGGTTTTTTGTTTGTTTGTTTGTTTGTTTGGTCTTTTCGAGATAGGGTCTCTCTGTAGCCCCAGCTATTCTGTAATTCACTCTGTAGACCAGGCTGGCCTTGAACTCACAAAGATCCACCTGCCTCTGCCTCTGCCTCCCAAGTGCTAGGATTAAAGGTGTGCACCACCATGCCAGGCCTCTACTGACTGATTTGTGTAACCTCACACCTTCCTGCCTGTTCAATGTCTCCTCCAGAATTTCCAGTGAATCTCAATCTTTCTGAGAAGAAAGGGCAGGAGTTTTAGTATGTTTTTTGTTTTACAAATTGTAATTTGCAGCTGAGTGTGATGGCACAGCCTGTCACCCCAGTGTTAGGCAGCTAGACAGGAAGTCACAGGCTTGGAGGCTACCAAGGATGGACCCTTCTCTCCTGATCAGCTTTGGGATCCCACCTCTCCTTTACCATACAAAAAGATGGAGGCAACAGGGCTTGCTTGAGGACCATTCAAGAAAAGCTATTTCCTGCTGGGTGTGGTGGTGCATGCCTTTAATCCTAGAACTTGGGAGGCAGAGGCAGGTGAATCTTTGTAAGTTCAAGGCCAGCCTGGTCTACAGAGTGAGCTAAAATTAAAAAAAAAAAAAAGCTATTTCCTCCAGGTCAAAAGATATAGACAGGGGGAGGAATGTGGGGGTGAGTAGGGAGGTGCTGGGGGGGGAGTGAATTCCTTTTCCCAGTACCCAGAGGCAGAGGCAGGCAGATCTCTATGAGCTCAGGACAAACCTCCATTGCTGAACCTAACTCAGGAGGCCTGGCTCTCTCCCCATCTCCCTCCTGGCAGCCTCTGGACTTGCAGTGTGCCTTCTCTATGGTTTTCCTCTCAAGCGTAATAAATGGTCCTTGAGAGCCAGGCATGGTGGTGCATGACTTTAATCCTAGCACTTGGGAGGCAGAGGCAGGCAGATCTCTGTGAGTTCAAGGCCAACCTGGTCTACAGAGTGAGTTCCAGGACATTTTGGGCTACAGGGAGACCCTGTCTCAAAAAGACCAAAAAAAAAAAAAAAAAAAAAATGGTCCTTGAGCTTCCTTCTGTCTGTTTTAAAATTCTTTTTATCAATGAAATTAAGAACCTGCAAAAAAAAAAAAAGAACCTGCAAAAGAGAACTTTGATTCCTTTGTAACAAGTGTCTTGCTCAGTTCTTTGTTTGAGACACAAAAAGCTGAACATTGCATATCGCAGACACCTGGAGAGCCTCTCTAGTAACAGCAGCTCTTGAGAAGTGGAGAGAGGAAGACAAATTCAAGGCCAGTTTCAGCTATAAGACCTCCTGTGTCTGCAAGGTGTGGTGGCGCACGCCTTTAATCCTAGCACTTGGGAGGCAGAGGCAGGCGGATCTTTGTGAGTTCGAGGCCAGCCTGGTCTACAGAGCAAGTTCCAGGACAGCTGGGTCACAGGACCGTCCGAAAAGACCAAAAAAAAAAAAAAAAAAAAAAAACAAAAAAGAACACCCTGTGTCAGAACACTAACAAATACATAAATTAGAAACTTCCTTTGAGTTGGGAGATAATGGTATTTTTAAGAATGTATTTTTTTTTCAAGACATGGATCTCACTATGTAACTAGGCTGGCCTTGAACTCACAGACTCTGCCCGCCGCGCCGATGCAGGGTTTAAAGGCATGTGCCACCATGCCCAGCCTGGCATTTTATTTTAATTTGTGAACCAATAAGTTTAAGCAGGTTACTTCCTGGAGTGTGGGTGAGGGATATTCATAGGAGCAAGGACAACTTACAGTGGCGACACCACTGAAGAAAGTCTCCCTCCCTCAGCACCTGTTACCTGCTCATAGATCCTCAGGGAGGGTTGGGACATCATAAGGTAAGAGCACAGTCAACCTGGAACTGGAAACCCTGAGAAGTGTTCACCCTTGACCACCATCCTACACTCTGGGAAAAGGCGGCTGTAACCTTGCTTGGCCCCTGTGAGAGACAGAAACCCCCCCCTTTTTTTTCAAGCTGTTCATTCTGATACTGATCACCAAGGTCACATGCCCTACATCCTGCTTTCCCCTATGTGGCCTATTGTCCACACCCTATTGACTACATCCCCAGCTGGGGCTGGAGACCGCGGGTGGAGTGATGACCACGCTCGTCCAGAGGAATGCCACCATCCCCACCAAGCAGACCCAGACCTTCACTACTTACTCTGACAACCAGCCTGGGGTCCTGATCCAGGTCTATGAGGGGGAGAGGGCCATGACCAGAGACAACAACCTGCTGGGTTGCTTTGAGCTCAGTGGCCTTCCCCCTGCCCCACGTGGAGTCCCCCAGATCGAAGTCACCTTTGACATAGATGCCAACGGTATCCTGAGTGTGACAGCCACTGACAGGAGCACAGGCAAAGCTAACAAGATCACCATCACCAATGACGAAGGCCGGCTGAGCAAGGAGGAGGTGGAGAGGATGGTTCTGGAGGCAGAGCAGTACAAGGCCCAGGACCAGGTGCAGAGGGACAGGTGACTGCCAAGAACTCCCTGGTTACCGATGTCTTTCATATCCAGAGGTCCTTTTTTAAACAAAGTCTTTTTATTTATTTATTTATTTATTTATTTATTTATTTATTTATTTATTTGAGTGTACTGTCTACATGTAGGTCAGTGTACCCATGTCGTGCAATGCCTCAGAGGTCAGAAGAGGATTCCCCTGGAACTGGAGTTAAAGAGGGTTCTTAGCTGCCATGTGGGTGCTGGGAATCGAACCCTGGTCCTCTGCAAGAGCAGTCGGTGCTCTTAACCACTGAGCCATTTCTCTGGCCCCCAAAGGTTCTTTTTATCTGAAAGTAACTGTGCTGTTATAATGTGAATCCCTTAACGGGCTCTAGAATTAACTTACCATTTATTATTTGTAATTGTGGTGTATGGGTGGAGGGTATGTATTCATATTTTAGAGTAATATAAAATTAAAGGGAAAAATGTGAATTCATATACATAAAAACCAAATGTACAGATTACTGCCAACCAGAAGAATTCTATACAAAAGAAATTTTTCCTATGAAAAGAGAAAAAAATTGGTTAATTTCTGGTATAAAGAAAATGGCACTCCACCTCCAAAAAACCGTGCAAAGCTGTGGAAAAATAAAATGCAGCATTTTAAGGGCTGAAGTGTAAGAAAACCCTCTGTCATGAAGACATCCAAATGTCTTTTGAACTATTAACAGCATGTGTTCTAATAAGGCTTTTTTCTGATTAAATAGTGAGAAGTGGAACCAAAGAGGGCTTCAAAGACCCTTGAGCTTTTTATAATTTTGTAAGTGTGAAAATTAGCTATCATTACACAAATGTTCTTTATTATTATTTATTTATTTATTTATTTATTTTTTTTTGGTCTTTTCGAGACAAGGTCTCCCTGTAGCCCCAGCTGTCCTGGAACTCACTCTGTAGACCAGGCTGGCCTTGAACTCACAAAGATCAGCCTGCCTCTGCCTCTCGAGTGCTAGGATTAAAGGCGTGTGCCACCATGACTGGCTGATTATACAAATGTTCTAAAGCATCATTTTCTTGGTCTGCAAAATATGTCCAGGAATAAGATGCTGTGCCTATAGTAAGTGCTGGAAAAAGAGGAGTGAATAAATTACTAGTACATGAATGTTTAGGAAAGCTATGTTATGTCTCCCTATAGGCCCAGCTGGCCTGGAAATCATAGGGATCTGGGTTTCATCATGCCATTTCATACATATATGCCATTCTGTTTTGCTTTGATTCATTTCTCCTGACTCCCTTTCTCTGTGCCTGTCCCCTTTCCAGCTGGGTTCCTTCCTTCCCATAGCTGGACCCCTCCCTCATAGGCTTCCTTGTCCTTTTTCTTGTTTTCCTTAAGATCTCTTCTTCCTCTCCTCTCTCACGATACTATTTCTAGTTTTAATAACATCCACATACAGAGACAGAAAGACAGATGTTGGGTCCTGGCCCCCAGGTGATCTGCTGACCAGCTTGTTGACCTAGCACTTACCTTGCTGGAACATCTTGTTACCCTCCTTCAGAGAAGGCCTGACCCACCCACGCCAGAGAACCACCTGTGCCTGGGGGCATGAACCTCTGACCTTGGTTTTTTCACTTTGCTTTAAGCCTGTATTTAAGGCCCCCTGTCTCTTCAATAAACTGGCATCTGGTATCCTCTCAGCACAGATGACCCTGTCTTTCTTTCAATCCTCAGCCCCTCGCCCGACCCTTTGGGAAATGCAGTAGTGCAGGTGCTACAGACAGACAAGATACACACACACCATTTACAAGATTCCTATGTATAGACGATGGAGTAAGTGGGAGTGTTTGAGGTAGACACAGTGAGAGTGTCCAGAAGGGTGATGGAATTTGCTGGAAAGAATTGTGGTTCCCACATGTTACCCTAAGGTGGAAGAGGGAAAAAAAAAGAAATTACATATTGGAAGTTGAATTTTTCGGTCTGTTTATTGATAACACAGATAATCTGCTTACAAGCTTGTTAGTGATTTTAATCAGGTCCTTTTATCCCTTGTTATTTTGGAGATGAGATCCTACTCTCTAGGGATGTTACAGGTCTGGGGATGTGATTATGTTTACCTTATGTCTGTGGGAGAAAAAGCAGGGTCTCATCTGGTTTCTGCTGAACAGAATAGGAGGAAGCAGTAACAGCAGCAACATAGCATTATGGCCTCTTAGGAACCAGACTGTCTGGGTTCAGCTGTCCTTAATCGCTGTTTGAATTAAACCCTCCAAAGCTTCAGTTGTCCCTTCTACATAGTGAGAATGATAAAAGCATCTTTTAGTGTGCTGGATAGCTTTAGTGTCAACTTGACACACCTAGGTTGAGGGAGCCTCAATTGGGAATTTGTTCCATTGGATTGGCCTGTGGCCACATCTGTGGAGTATTGTCTTGATTGTCAAGCAGTGTAGGAGGGCCCAACCCACAATGAGTGGTGCCACCCTGGGCAAGTTGTTGTGTACTGTATAAGAAGGCAGGCTGGGCATGAGCCAGGGGAGCAAGCCAGTGAACAGCATTCCTCCATGGCCTGTGCTTCAGCTCCTGCCTCCAGGTTCCTGCCCTGGGTTCCTGCCTTGGGCTGCCTGGCCATAAGACAGAGCCCAGCATTAAATTCCTCTAGCCTGCCCAGAAGTAGTTGAGCCTCTGTTGGAATGAGCAGACCACAGAGAGATCCTGGGACTGTTAGGACTTTACTTTTAGGATTTTATGACTTGTATGGTTTTTATCCAAGACAATCCAGGTTATTGAAGCAGACAGATTAAAAGGAAAAGAGCTAGCTAGCAATATAGCTAATAAGTATAAAATGAAACCATTTCTGGAAGAGTTAGGGAAGGCAGTCAAGGGCCCTAGCACTGCCAACCCATTAAAAAAATTAATCTCCCTTCCAGTAACTACCAACAAAATGAGAACAATACCTGGATAAGCTAATGACCCACCAATAAGTGAGGTGGAAGGTAGGCCTTTTATTAGAGTTGAGCTGCAGCAGATTTGACAAGATTTAGTCCAGAGAGGAGAAAAAGGATGCATCCTATATAATTAGACTCTGGGAAAGAGAGGCAGGCACAATTTTTCTGATGTCAGAAGAAAAGAAAGCCATCAGAGACATATTGATGGCCTACAAGAAATACTAAAAATAGGAAGAAGAGGAAGAAATGGTACTAGAGGAATTGATACCTTATTAGATTGTGTCACATTGGCATGGAGACAAGCTGTCCTCACCCTATACCTCAGTCATTTTGAGACTAAAAGTCCATGGAGAAGCATAATAAAAAACCAATAGCATTAGCCAGGAGGGCTCAATATACCATCATCCCCAACTCCACAAACTCCACCTCCTTCCACAAATGAGAAAAAAACATTATTATTTTTATTAAATACCTTTTTATTTTTTTTTAAATTATTTTTGTGTGTGCATGCTTGAGGATGCCATGGTACACACGTGGTGATCATGTGGGACCCAGGAATCAAAATCAGGTCCTATCCAGCTTGGCACCAAGCACCTTTACCCACTAAGTCATCTTGTCAGCTGGTTTAACATTTTTAATTAAGCTCTAAAGTATTTTTTTTCCTTTAGAGTTACAAATCTAAGTATGAACAAATCTAATTTAAAATATTTACTTATTTTGATCTGTGCTCTACTATTTTGGTAAATGACTTATTCAAATGCTTCTTTAGGTTCTCAAGGTGTTCCGTGCTAACATCCTGTGATTCAACCACCACTGCTTTGGATGAGGAAGGATTAAAAGAAATAGTCATTAGGCATCACAGATCTATTAGCTGTCTCTGGCATCTCTGCAACCCTTCTTGGAACTTTCCATATTTGAGAGGGTCCTTTTTTAACTGTTTCATTTCTGGTACTGAAAACCCTATCAAACTAGTCAGTATCTCATCTACAAAGTTTACATCTAGATATGCAGTCCCATCAGAAACCTTCGCAGTAACACTCCAAATGCCACCAGAACTTGAGAGATTTCCAGTTAGGGTGACAATGAATGCTTTGACTCTCACTGTGGTAACTTCCTTTGGTTTGCTAGCCATTAGAACAGACAAATAGATAAAGGGTGGAGAATTCAAATCCATGCCAGNACAAAGCTAGTTCTAGGTCAGCTGGGGCTACAGGGAGACCCCGTCTCAAAAATGAAAAAAAAAAAAAAAAAAGAACTACCCGGTTCCGTTCTGGATTGCCAGAAACCCAGTGATCATTCAGGCACCCATCCCAGTGATGGAATGGATAAGAACCAAAGCTGAAATCTTCCCTGGCTTGCCAGTGGAAGGAAACGTAGTTCAGCAGATCTGGTACCTACAAGAATTCCTTCATGACCAGGATGTGGTAGCAAAGGGGTCAGTGCCTTCCCTGACTGAGGAAATCACTCAGTTTCCCCTCATTGAAATCCCTAAAACTCTCACCCCTCCCCAGAAATAGGCACCTCTTGGACTATGGGGACCAATGGAAGGGTCACACGTGCTTGCCAATGCGGGTCACAGATGGGTCAGCAACTTCCAATGGTGCCGAGATACATTGGAAATCGGCTGCCTATAGACCTGGGGATGGACTGGTGATCACAGAGGAAGGAGATAGTAAATCAGCACAGCATGCAGAAGTAAATAATAGAAGCATTATTGGCATTAAGAGAATCAGCTGAGGAATGTTAAAAAGGAAATTTTCATTTTCTCAGATTCTTGGTGCATTTGCAATGGAATAGCCATTTATTTGGTCTTCTAAATGGAAAGTAACTGACTGAACAATCAATGGAAAGGTCATATGGTCCAAGGAAATATGGAGAGAAATAGAATCTCTTAGTCATAAAATAAAAATTCACATTAGTTATGTAAGTGCACACACCAAGAAGCAAGATCCCACATCAAAGAACAATGAGATTGTAGATAAGTTAGCTAGTGCTACAGGAAAAGTTAAAATAGTTAAGGGAAAGTGGACAGTTAAATCTAGAGATACTAAATTAAAAGCAGCTAGGGGCCAGGTGTGGTGGAGAATGCCTTTAATCCTAGCACTTGGGAGGCAGAGGCAGGCAGAGCTCTGTGTGTTCAAGGCCAGCCTGGTCTACAGAGTGAGCTCCAGGCCAGCTGGGACTTAAAGGGAGACCCTGTATCAAAAATACAAAATAAATAAATAAGTAAATAAATAAAAGTAGCTAGAGAACAGAAAATACAAACAGCTAGTAATGAAGGACCAATTATGGATGAGGAGATACTACAGTTACATAGGACATTAGGACATATGGGCACATGTGCACTATTTCAATGGTTCCAAAATAGAAATTTATTTATTTTTCTTTTTTCATGTTCAAAAAATTTATAAAAAATACAATGGGGCCGGGCGTGGTGGTGCACGCCTTTAATCCAAGCACTCAGGAGGCAGAGGCAGGCGGATCTTTGTGAGTTCAAGGCCAGCCTGGTCTTCAGAGCGAGTTCCAGGACAGCTGGGGCTAAAGGGAAACCCTGTCTCGAAAATATCAAAAAGAAAAGAAAAAAAAAATACAATGGGATAAGTTTATGCTGAGAAATGCAGCAATAAATACAGTCAAAGAAAACAGAGCAACTCTACATGGATACATTGGCACAAATGGAAACTCTGCAGCTGACCACCCAGACCGACATGCTGGCAGCCGTTTTTGTACATGCACCTTTAAAAGTACCACTCGGAAAAGACCTTGTCAGCTTAAAGAGAGAGAATGAGTACACCTATAATCACAAATGCACACTGATCATGACTTTATTTAAAAATTAGCAAACAATACTGCAGAGACATTGATATGTAAGTTTCTAAAATACTGCACGTTAGTTGGCAAAGACCACATTTAAAAGCAAATCAGCATGAATTTAGTCTTCCATGTAAAAGCCATACACTAAACTGTAAAAAAGCAAGCTTTCCTATTATTTGAAAATATCAGTTTAAGATTGTAAAAAAGCATAGATCTTCCATCAAAGAACTGGCTGTACAAGAGTCCTCCCCTTTCACAGTGTTCCTTTTTACTTCATTTGCAAGTTACTGGTTATGCTGTAGGGTTTAATTATTACAGCACCAAAAGGCAACTATTTTAGGGAAGAAACAGAAAAAAGGAAAAAGGAATGTACGTAAGGCAATTTGTTTTAGGTATAATAAGCATAATAGTGTTTTAGGAAGGCGAGATAAAAATTACTCAAGGCTAGCTTGGTTCTCACTGGATACAAACAATGAACCTCCTCCTGTCTGTCAACCTCGTAATCGATACCTTGGTGGTCACATGGCAACATATATGCTAGTACCTTGGTAGATATAGCTGCTGAAGTAGTACTATCAAAGCATGGGGAATCACCTACTCAGCAAACAGCTATATATATCAGTGCTGGATAGCAAGATATGAATGGCCAGTAATTATAAGTTCAGATCAAGGTTTGTGTTTTACTGGACAGACCATGCAGCAATCGAGTAAGGTGATGGATATCATGTGGAATTTGCACATGGGTTATAACCCCACAGCTGCAGTAACTATTGAAAGGTCTAATGGTCTATTGAAAGCTTAACTTCTGCAACTATAAGACATTCCAATTAAAAAAGCCCTGGAAATAGCCTGTTATAAACTAAATAATATACCCATACTAAATAAAAGACCTTCCCTAGAAGAGGCTTTAAGGTCTACATTAGATTTCCAGGAACCCCATCCCAGAGCACTCACCAGGGGAAGTGAGATGGAGACCCTGAACAAATAAGGAAAGGGCCCTCCCAGGTTAGACAGATAGAAGCTGGGGCAGGCTGATCTGCCTCGGCCCCCCACCCCCCTTACAGGAGACTGCATAAGGAAGGGACCACAGTTCCCTAAGTCCCGTTTTCTGCAGCATGACTCTGCAAGCAGGCAGATGTGGAGTGGGGGTTGGGCAAGGCCCTACTAGCTTGCATATCTTGTCCATTTTCCTCCCCTAGAGCAAAGGGACCTCCCTGGGCTTGCGCCAGGCTGGCCTGGCTGGCTGTCCCCTGTATGCTTGTGTTTTAAACTCTTATCTCTTCTTAGGTTCCTGTGTGGGAGAGAGTTGACTGCAGACAACTCTGGTAAATCAGACTCATGAAAACTATATTTCATTTCTGGCATTACCAATCTTTAAAGGGTTTTATTGCTTTATTAAGACTAAATGTTGGGGCTGGAGAGATGGCCTAGCAGTTAAGAGCAACGGCTGCTCTTGCAGAGGACCTGGGTTCGAACCCCAGCACCCACATGGCGGCTAAGAACCGTCTGTAACTCCAATTCCAGGAGAACTCCAGTTCCAGGGGAATCCAAGACCCTCTTCTGACCTCCGCGGCATTGCACGACACAGGTGCACAGACCTGCATGCAGACAGTACATTCATACACATACAAAGAATAAATAAAATTAAAAAAGAAAAAAGACAGTACATTCATACACAAAAATAAATAAAACAAAAAAGACTAAATGTTGCTGGGCGTGGTGGCACATGAGTTTAATCACAACAGGCAGATCTCTGTGAGTTCAAGGCCAGCCTGCTCTACACAATGAGCTCCATGCCAACTGGGACTAAAGGGAGACCCTGTCTCAAAAAAGACCAAAAAAAAAAAAAAAAAAAGTAACTAATGTGATTTAATTTAAGGTTTTACTAAGTACATATTGCCTCTCTCTATCAACTGTTACACTCTTTCAAAACCTAAAGCAAGGTTTTGGGGTAATCAACTCTCCGATAAATTGTCATGTAATCTAAGACTGATAAATTACAATAGGGTTCCTGGTCATTAAGGATATAAGTTAATTTTTAGAAATGATTACTTCTGGGGCTGGAGAGATGGTCTAGCAGTTAAGAGCAATGACTGCTCTTGCAGAGGACCCGGGTTCAATCCCCAGCACCCACATGGTGGCTGAGAACCGTCTCTAACTCCAGCTCCAGGGGAATCCGACATCCTCTTCTGACCTCCACGGCATTGAACAACATGGGTGCACAGACCTACATGCAGACTAGTACATTCATACACATATGAAAATAAATAAAATTAGAAAAAAAAGTTTAACTAAAAAAAAGAAATGACTACTTCTACTCCAGAGTGCAATTTATTTTTCTTTTAGATTTTTTTTTTTTTGTCTTTTTCAGACAGTGTCTCTCTGTAGCCCCAGCTGTCCTGGAACTCATTCTGTAGACCAAGCTGGCTTTGAACTCACAGAGATCTGCCTGTCTCTGCCTCCCAAGTGCTAAGACTAAGTCTTAGATATGTTTTATATGTAAGACATTTGACCACTAGTTAGAACTTCTTTGTGGTGCACAGACAGATTTGTCAAGATCCATACCTTTGCAAAACCTATGTAAAACATCTCTGACCATTTGGAGACAATTGGCCATATATAACCTGCTCCAAGGCTTACAATGACATCCCAGATTTATACTTTATAATAGTATACAAGGACATCTCAAAGTTTATAATTTATAATAGTATATTTAAGGTAACCGGTCCACCTATACATGTGGGAATAAATATTAAATACTTAGTAAATCTTAATAACTAAGGTAAATCTGTTTGTAAATGTGATTAAGTCTCATGGTAATAACAAAAATGTTAAGAGTTTAAGAAAAAGATAAGATTCCAGTATAAAGTTAAAATGACTGGCTGGGCATGGTGGCGCACGCCTTTAATCCTAGCACTTGGGAGGCAGAGGCAGGTGGATCTTTGTGAGTTCAAGGCCGGCTTGGTCTAAAGAGCGAGTTCCAGGACAGCTGGGGCTATAGGGAGACCCTGTCTCAAAAAGACCAAAAAATAAACAAAGAAAGAAAGAAAGAAAGAAAGAAAGAAAGAAAGAAAGAAAGAAAGAAAGAAAGAAAGAAAGTTAAAATGACTGGATATTTCCAGAATAGAAAATAGTAGCATGCTTATGCTAATTAGAGATACAAAGTTGTTTTCAATCCACTCCTGGCTGTACTACATTCCTAGTTATAGCTTCAGGATTAATGGACACAGATGTTCTTCAGGTTTCCCTGTATTTTGCACGTATTACTTGTGATACTTCTTTTGCCCATGATAATACATCTCTTGCTCAAAAGAAGCTAGGTTGTACCTCCCTGACCAAGCTGCATGCAGTCCAGAAGAAGACAATTTGGACGGACTTGGTATACCTTATCAGCTTATTTCTTGTCTAGAGGTATGTGATACAACTCCTGCCTTCTGGACAACTATAAATCAGGATATTGGGGTTTGGAAAAAAAAAGGGAAAGAGACTGCTTCTGTATATAGTAAACAGTTTTAAGATAGGCCTGAATTTGGTTTAAAATCTCTTTCATGGGTTATGCCTACTTAGGCTATGATGTTAAATCTTTCTTCTGCAAGGCTGCTGGAGTTTGGATCAAGCTTTATCTAAATATTATACAGTAATTCAGGTTGGTGTAATTTAGCCTTTCTGGATGGTTAATGGCCATACTTAATGCCCATACTCAATTTGGCCAAGGGACTTAAGGGACAACTTTGTCCTTGCTCTCTTAGGTCAACTATGTCCCAGGGAACTTTGGGGGAATCTCCAGCCTCCCCCCGAGTGCCCCCACTAAAACCTGAGCCACCCCTGAGGATCAGATCCTCAACTGACCTTGAGAAAACAAGGTTAATTTTGACTGTGTGGCCTTAAACATCCAAAAGGAAAGTATAACCAAAGATATTAAATATATTTCTTCTAAAGCCTAAAAGATAGTGCTTCTGAGACATTAGGTTAAATCTATGAGATATTATTGGTTAACAGGTATAGCACTTCAGATCTTGGCCTTGTTCATCAATGCAGTGCCACCTGCAGCCAAAATGGGCAAGTCCACTATTGTTCTAAATGTGGAATGATGAAATCTCTCTTTGTGTGTTTAGAAACTACTTAGGAGGGAACTCACAAAATGCAAATCACAAAAAGCAAATCCAGGGCCCAGATACCATGGCCAAATGAAAATAAAGAGAAACCCAATAAGTGGATGCTGTGGAATTCCTGATCAAGGAATTCTGATGGACTTAACTTCGTCCTGTTCTTCTCCAGGTTCCCTGCCTATCACATGTGCCTAGCTGCTCTTGCCTTCATTTCTCCTTCACAGGCACCTGTTTAAACTTTGTTTTCTATATAGCTATACCTTTTGGGGGTCCTTAATGCACTGAAGGGGTAACCTAATTGGCCACACACACATCGTCTTGCTTCAGCATGAAGTTACAGAGAAGGTTGCTCTGATTCCCTCTTGGCCATTGGGGTAGCCTCTTCAGAGGAAGGGATAACAAAGTAGGAGCCAGAAATTAACTAGGGAGTTTAGGGTCAAGACCCCCAATTAGACAGTCTTCTCTCTCAGCTGAAAAGCTGGAAATTTCCTGGCTTGGCCGGTAACTTCATTACTGCCAGAAGCTAGAAAGGATAGAGCTATCAAGAAGAAGGGCACCTGTGCTATTTTATACAACTCAATCTGGCACAGTTAGAAAAATATAAAGCTTCTATCAATCTATATAGTAGAATGCCTGGACTGGGCTGCCTGAACTGCCACAGCCCCAGGTCTGAGAGAGATCCACTTCAGTCAATCAACATGCTTCTTGGAACTCCCTAGCATGGACCCCTCCATTGCTTCCAAGAGGCTAAGAGAATGTCCTATAGGCGAGTAGCTAGCCTTGGGGAGATAGGCTAGGACAGGACAGAATTAGAATTATAGAATTAACCTGTGTGGTTACTAATAAAATTAGATTGTATTACAATATTTGTGTCCTCCACTCCTTTGGACATAGCCCATACTAGTCCATGCTCAAGGCAAGAACACAGTAATGTTTCCTTAGTTTAAGCACAGTTTTTAACCTGGTCCTTCCTAAACACAGCATAGGACCTATTGTAAATGCCTAAAGGACACTGATTAAAAGGTGAGAATCAAAGGAAAAGGTATTCCAGGTAAACTTCATCTTATGGGAAGGACAGGCAGCTCTTCTCAAACTTTAATGCACATTCCAATCAGCTGCAGATCTTGTAGGGGCCAGAGCCAGTCAGGAAGTCTGAGGTAGTACAAGAAATCTGAACTTGTAATGAATTCCTAGATTATCTCAATGGTTTAATAATGACTTAGGGGGCTGGAGAGATGGCTCAGCAGTTAAGAGCACCAACTGCTCTTGCAAAGGACCTGGGTTCGATTCCCAGCACCCACATGGCGGCTAAGAACTGTCTTTAACTCCAGTTCCAGGGGAATCCGATGCCCTCTTCTGACCTCTGTGGCATTGCACGACATGAGTGCACCAACCTACATGCAGACAGTACACTCATACACATAAAAAAATTAATAATGACTTAGCCAGGCGTGGTGGCGCATGCCTTTAATTCTAGCACTTGGGAGGCAGAGGCAGGTAGATCTGTGTGAGTTCAAGGCCAGCCTGGTCTACATAGTGAGCTCCAGGCCAGCTGGGGCTAAAGGGATACCCTGTCTCAAAAAGACAAAAAAAATTAATCAATTATTATGTCCATTTTATTAGGAAGAAAACTAAAGTTCAGAAGTGTCAAAAGTATTTCCCAAAGTCACAGTTTTCTTAGTAGATGATAGAAAATGCAGTTCTGGATTCCAAATATTAACCAACTGAAAATTCCTTTCATCCTCATACTTATGGTCAACTTTTTTTTTTTTTTTTTGCTATTTTTGAGATTTGGCATTTTTGAGACAGGGTCTCCCTGTAGCTCCAGCTGTCCTGGAGTTTGCTTTGTAGACCAGGCTGGCCTTGAACTTACAGAGATCCAGCTGCCTCTGCCTCCCGAGTGCTAGGATTAAAGGCATGAGCCACCACACCCAGCTTGATCAACTTATTTTTATTTATAGTTACAGTTGGCCTGGAACACAGTAAGTAGGCCAGACTGCCTTTGATCTCATAGAGATTTGCCTACCTTTGGCTCCTGAGTGCTGGGAATAAAGGCATTTGCCATCACACCTTTTTTTTTTTGTTGTTATGTTTTTGACTTTTTTGAGACAGCATCTCCCTATAGCCCCAGCTGGCCTGGAACTCACTGTGTAGACCAGGCTGGCCTTGAACTACAGAGATCCACCTCCCTCTGCCTCCTGAGTGCTAAGAATAAAGGCATGTGCCACCACACTTGGCTTAAATATGGTTCTTAGCTTCTATGTGGGTGCTGGGAATCAAACCCGGGTCTTCTGCAAGAGCAGTCAGGGCTCTTACCCACTGAGCCATCTCTCCAGTTCTGGCACCACACCTTTTATAAGGCCAATTTCTTAAAGTTCAGCCCTTTCATCAAAAAGACAAGTTTAGGGCCTGGAGTGATTACTCAGCAGTAAGAGTACAGAGGACCCCGCTTGGTCCGGTGCAAGCATCCACATGCGAGATAACACCTCTCTGTAACTGAAGTTCCAGGGGATCTAACACTCTCTTCAGACCTCTGCAGGCACTGCATGACATGTATGGATTTACAAATATGCATGCAGGGGCTGGAGAGATTGGCACAGTGGTTGGCAGTGCCAACTGCTCTTGCAGAGGACCCAGGTTTGATTCCCAGCACCCACATAGTGGCTAAAAGCTGTCTTTTACTCCAGCTCCAGGGAAATCTGACACCCTCTTCTGACCTGCACAGCATTGCACGACGTGGGTGCACCAACCTGCATACAGACAGTACACTCATATACATAAAAAAAATTTACAAATATACACGCAATACAACTAATGGCCATAAAAATAAAATAGGACACAAAAGACATCATATATATAATATCTACATTATATATAATATATATATATTGGTCTTTTCGAGACAGGGTCTCCCTGTAGCCCCAGCTGTCCTGGAACTCACATTGTAGACCAGGCTGGCCTTGAACTCACAAAGATCCGCCTGCCTCTGCCTCCCAAGTGCTAGGATTAAAGGCGTGCGCCACCACGCCCGGCTCAAGATAAAATATATATAAACAGACAAGTTAAAAAGTGTTATGTAGCTTCTCTGAAATCGGAATGGTCATCTGTGATCTTGCAGAGTGTTAGGAGCATAGTTAGCATATAGAAGTTGTATGAATTAGAGGTAGTTAGGATTAAACTAACAGTAGATAATGTGTGAAAAGCTGTAACTTTAAAGAAATTAGCAAATGCTAAATTTAGCTTAGCAAGAGGCCTGCTCCAGCTCAGGGCTGCTTTAGAGATAAGCACTCAGCACTAGGCAGCCACAGAGGGTCTCCAAAGAGGGTCTCCACAGAGCCCAAAAGACTGGCTGTACTCAACTGATTAAGGTGGCCAGAGGCGGCATGGACACAAGGTCCTGATAACCAGTCCTGGGTCCCCCATCTTGACCAAGGCATGACCCCAGAGAGGATGGGGACCCTAGGTACAAGCCTGAGATTAGCACCTGAGACCCAGTGCACCCACACGCCCAGCTGCGGCCTATTTAAGCCAGGGAGTGCAAATTGCCACACCCACACCCCGCCTCCTGGAGACCCCCTGTGTGAGACATGCGAACTGCAAATGAGAGCACCCGGACTTGCTGCTTTCCTGACATCCAGTTCTCCTGAAGCGCCTACTGAGCCTGTGGGCTCCTGACATTGCCCGGGACAGCTAGCCTGGAAGCTGCCCCAGCACCAGACCGAGAGTTCCGCTGGAACCAATCAACCTGCTTCTTGGAAATCCCTGGTGAGGAAGGTCCATCGCTTCCAAGGGGCTAAGAGAGCCCTAGGTGAGCGGCCTTGGGGGAGTAGCCCAGTCCAGGATAGAAGTAGGATTTTAGAACTGTAGAATAAATCTGCATGGAATAATAAAATTAGATTGCATTATAATATCTGTGTCCTGGATTCCTTTGGACTTAGCCCATGCTAGTCCATGCTCAAGGCACAGAGAAAAATGATTTCATGAAGCAAGCAACTCCAAGTATTTAGTTTTCTTATTCCCCATATGTTCTGCAGATTTGCTGGTATGAAACAGCAAAGTCACTGAATTAGAATAGGACGTGGGGTGGGCTGGGCAACGTGGTGGAGAATCAGTCTCATGCTTACTAAAGTTTGGTAGCATTACTTTAGCATTGAAAAGAGCTCTGCTAATTAAAGAAAATTAAGAGAGCCTCGTTTTTTGTTTTTGTTTTTTTTTTTTTTTAAGACAGGGTCTCCCTTAAAAGTCCCAGCTGGCCTGGAGCTCGCTCTTAGACCAGGCTGGCCTTGAACTAACAGAGATCCACCTACCTGCCTCTGCCTCCTGTGTGCTGGGATTAAAGACGTGCGTCACCATGCCCGGCTTTTTTTTTTTTTTTCTTTGTTTTAGGTGCCTGACGTGTAGATATTGGTGTTGAATAAGAGTACCTAGACCCTGGGAAAATGAAATAAAAATTGTTTTTATACTTATGGATAGATCTTAGTCTCAATTGCTTTGATTTTCATACACTCTCTTGCTTATAATCCAGAAAAAAATAGGGTTATTATTATTATTATTATTATTTTTTTTTTTGGTATTTTTGAGACAGGGTCTCCCTGTAGCCCCAGCTGTCCTGGAACTCACTCCATAGACCAGGCTGGCCTTTAACTCACAAAGATCCGCCTGCCTTTGCCTCTCAAATGCTAGGATTAAAGGCATGCGCCACCACTCCCGGCAAGGTTTTTTTTTTTTTATTTACAGTGAAACACAAATATTTTTATACAGGTAAGCTACCAAGATTCAAAAAAATAAATGTGTATTCCCCCCAAAACAAACAAACAAACAAACAAACAAACAACAAAACGTATTTATTGTGAGTGTTGTATGGCTCTATAGGATGGGGAAAAATAACACTGGACAAAAGCGATTTCCAGAAGTGGAATTCGATCCCAAACCTCTCTTGGAGGCTCCAACCTAAACAGAGCCCCTTAGACCACTCAACTTTCCTGACTTACCAGTTAGATTCTCTAGCTGCTTGTGCCACGATTGGATTTGCTTCTTGAATCAGTTTCCAAAACATTGCCCTCATGGCCTCAGCTCTCTTCTTTTATTACGTGAAAAAACAAACAAACAAACAAACAAACAAACAAACAAACCCCAACAATGTAAATTTCTTCTTTGCATGGTAGCACCATCAATACTTCCTGGAGCCCCTGGAGCTGCAGGACCCACCCTAACTGTACCCTGGGAGGACTCCCCTCACTGAGAGAGAAAAGTGAAGTTGCTGCCCTCTAGCTTCTGTAGGCACCTTTAGGATCCGCTGGGAAGAACTAGAACTTTCTGTTTCTTTTCAGCAGCTCTGAGTCAAAGTGAGGCGGCCGGGTCTCTCCACCCCGCGGGGCCGCTGGAATCCTCTGCCAGAGTCGCCCAGGAGGACCCGGTTGAGTCACCGCGAGAGGGCGGGGAGCGCTGGTTCTGTGCTGATGGAGAAGGTGCCAGAAGGATCTGGGCAGCTGGGGCAGGAGGAGGCGGGAGTCCCGCAAGTGGATAAAAAGCCGGGGTGGAAGAAGCAGCGAGCAGATCCCAGCTGGGCTGACTGGAGAGACAGGAGCGGTCCGCGCCGCCTCCCAAGACCTCGGGCGTCCTCTGGTGAATCCCTGCGCCCCAGCCACCTGCAGCGTCCCGGTCCGCATCCAGCATCCGGTAGATCGAGAGAAGCCGCTGCCATGTCTGCCCCCGGAGAAGTGGCGATCGGCATCGACCTGGGCACCACGTACTCGTGCGTGGGCGTGTTCCAGCAGGGCCGCGTGGAGATCGTGGCCAACGACCAGGGCAACCGCACGACGCCCAGCTACGTGGCCTTCACGGAGTCGGAGCGGCTGGTGGGCGACGCGGCCAAGGGCCAGGCGGCCCTGAACCCGCAGAACACGGTGTTCGACGCCAAGAGGCTGATCGGCCGCAAGTTCGGCGACGCGGCGGTGCAGGCGGACATGAAGCACTGGCCGTTCCGGGTGGTGAGCGAGGCGGGCAAGCCCAAAGTGCGCGTGTGGTACGGCGGGCAGGACCGGGCGTTCTACCCCGAGGAGCTGTCGTCCATGGTGCTGAGCAAGATGAAGGAGACGGCAGAGGCGTACCTGGGCCAGCCGGTGAGGCACGCGGTGATCACCGTGCCCGCCTACTTCAACGACTCGCAGCGCCAGGCCACCAAGGACGCGGGCGCCA
>VZQC01004878.1:5018377-5045877 GCA_009823505.1 Rhizomys pruinosus | reverse complement strand
ACCAAATATACTTTCCTGCAACCCCCCCAACTTAGAATAGCTAAAGAATTTTGAGATGTAAAAGGCTCAAAGAATTACATCCTGTTATTCAGCCAACTGGTAACTTATCCGTAATATGTATGCATTTTGGTAAATGTAACTATATTTTGTTATCAAAGTCATTTTTAGAAGATATGAACTCATTGAAACAACAAATTAAAGAAAATTCTGAGACATGGAATGTTAATTGTCCTAATACTCGGGAGGCAGAGGAAGGTGGATCTCTGAGTTCAAGGCTAGTCTGGTCTGCAGAGTGAGTTCCAGGCCAGCTGGGGCTACAGGGAGACCCTCTCTAAAAAAAAAAAAAGAAAGAAAAAGAAAGAAAGAAAGAAAGAAAGAAAGAAAGAAAGAAAGAAAAAGAAAACCAGGTCATATAGACTCACACCATAAAAATATTCATGCATGGGGCTGGAGAGATGGCTAAGCTGTTGGGAGCATTGACTGCTCTTCTAGAGGACCTAGGTTCGATTCCCAGCACCCACATGGTGGCTGAGAGCCGTCTTTAAAAAAAATTCATGCACATATTAGAAACATTCACCTTACTGAATATGAAAACTTAAAGTGTTTCCACCATTTTACTACCAAATGGAACAATAAGCAGGAACTAATGTTCTGCTGGCTACAATCTGGATGATCAAATTTCTTTTATCTCAGCTCCAGAGCTGCTTTAATAATTTGCTCCTTTACAATATTTTATTCCAAAAAAAATAACAGTGTTGTACGGGATAATGTCACCTATAAAGCAATTCTACAAAAGGTAAACAATTTTTATATATGTATTTTAATTTTCTTTCTTTATTTTTATGTGTATGAATCTACTGTCTGCATGTAGGTCGGTGCACCCATGTCTACAATGCCATGGAGGTCAGAAGAGGGCGTCAGATTCCCCTGGAACTGGAGTTAAAGATGGTTCTCAGCTGCCATGTGGATGCTGGGGATCGAACCCGGGTCATCTGGAAGAGCAGTCGGCACTCTTAATGGCTAGGCCATCTCTCCAGCCCCAAAAGGTAAACAAATTAGCACTCAAAACAATCTTTATGAAAAATATTTCCTCAGTTTTCAAATTAAAATTATAAAACTCATCATTTTACCTTATTGTTTTAGAAAATGAAAAAAAAATTTCCATTACCGTACACTTCCAATTGTCCATGTAATTAGCTTTCCACAATCTTCCACAGTGGTCATCTCCTGAACATGCTAGTACTGTTCTTCTTATGTTCCAACTCACCCACCAGACCTGAGAATTATGAAATTTGAATTTATGAATTTGAAAGCCACTATATGGATTTCAAATCTTGATGGACCACCGGAGGAAGTAAGTTCTTTCCTCACAGGTTTTGATGTAAAAATTCTTACATCTTTGGTAGCTATTGCCAGGGTGTGCAAAGATATCCCCAAATTTGGAGCAAACACAGGATCACGGACAGGATCAGTGACAGTCATAAGAGTTTCTGCTTTTGCACATTTCCTGGTGTTTTCATTGTATTCAAAAACCTGAACCTTGGCCATTGCATTTGGACCACTGTCACCACTTCCCACAGCTATCATGGGGGAGAGAGCTTGAGAGCAAGAAGGGTTCCAGGAAATACAACTGCAGCTTAGTTTGCATGAGATCTCATGCTGTAGAGACCACTGGCTGAGATTCATAACATCCGGGGCCTCATATATCCTCACTATGCCATCTGTTGAGCAGGTTGCTAACATAAGACCCATATGTTTGGGAGTGAATTTCACATCAGTAACATGTTCTGCTATCCACTATCACCCAGTGACTCTGCCCTCGAGGCTTATCATTTGATTCTCCTACTATTCCCATACAGCAGCTGTTCAGTCAAAAGAACAGGAAGTCAAAACCTGACCAAATTCAGGATGGGCCCACGGTCACTCGTCATACAGATCCATTATGCGTCTTCCAGCTAGCAGTACAATGCCAGTCTCTGCTTTCACTTTTATCCCAGACCTTGACGCTCTGGTTGCTGCAGCGGGTGGCCATCTAGAGCCCAGGGAAGTGGAAAGAGACATCTTGGATGAGGTCCTTGTGATCCACCACGATGCTGCGTGCCACAAACATGGCTTCTTCCGCCGCTGTCTGCCTTGCCGGCAGCAACAGGCCCTCCCCATAAAATAAAATAATAAAAAAAAAATAATAATAAAAACCTCCTCATGCGTGTGGAGGGCAAGGTCAGAAACCCTTACCTGTGGGATATTTAGAGTCTTTCTTAAACTATTTTCTCCAGATAACTACCCTATTTTGTTGTCTAGCATTGATTCTTTTGAGATAGGTCTCTATCTTGCCTAGGTTAAAGTTCCTTAGTGAAAGTTCCTCTGGAATTTTCTGTGCTGGCTAATGAGGCAGTACTGAAACTGTTGTGGAACAGCATTAAACTGAGGTCCCTTCTTTCCTTCCCAGTGCTCCCCCAATTTCCTTACTATCAACTCAGGATTTATCCAAGGGTAGAAAGGAAAGATTAGTCCATAGTCAGACCACTTCCTGTTTGACTTGTTAAGTTAGTAGAAACAGAATCTGCTGACTGAAGACTGCTACACCAGATGAGACCATTTCCTTCCTCTTTTCTGTTCATCTTCTAAACACCACCAGACTCTGGCCAAGTTCTCTGATGACTTTGGACACCCAAATGCTTCAGAATGCTCGTCCTGGAAGCCAATGGCTGCTTCAACCACTGACAATTTTTCTGCTGTTTGGTAAGTAAGAGTCATTGTGAAGTAGAGTAATTTTAGCCTTTCCTATTGACTAGACACCAGGTCAGTAGGAAGGGATCTGGTGTAGAAACTGGGGACAGAGGAAAAGAAAAGAGATCCAAGGTGGTACATTCCTGTAATCCCAGGGCTTGGGAGGTGGAGGCAGGAGAATGAGAAGTTCAAGGTCATCCTCAACTACAGAGCAAGTTCGAGTTCCAGGCCAACCTGGTTGTGCTGAGAGACCTTGTCAAAAAAAGAAGATTCTAAACTCTTACTATTCCAGTGCTTCTTAAGGACAGAATTCAGAGTCCTTGGGAAGTCTGTCCTGCACCGAACAGTCACACTTAACTTTGTAGCCCTGGCAAAGGGACAGGATGAGGCGAGGAGCACATGAGAGATAACATTCTGGGAAGATAAACCAGAGACAGACCCTTGAGATGGCTCATGGGAAAGAAGGAGCTCCAGATTCGCTCTGCTCCCTCTTTCCTCACATGCACGACTGTGATTTCTGTGATTTGCTTTAACATTGATCTTTGGCTGCTACTCTATCTACACTGACCCCTTTTCTTCTTGTTTACAGCTTTTGCAGATAGACAAATGGGTAAGTTTGTTCTCTTGTTTTCATGGTATTACTTTTCTTTCTTTTTGGTCTTTTTTGAGACAGGGTCTCCTTGTAGCCCTAGCTGGCCTGGAATGCACTATGCAGACCAGGCTGGCCTTGAACTCATAGAGATCTATCTGCCTCTGCCTCCTGAGTACTGGTATTAAAGGTGTGGTTGTGCATATATTGGTATTACATTCTTCTGTTTTTTTTTTTTTTTTTTTTTTTTTTTTTGTCCTTTTCGAAGAGATATGGTCTTCCTGTCTCAGCTGTCTGGAACTTGCTCTATAGACAATGGCTGGCCTTGAACTCACAAAGATCCACCTGCCTCTGCCTCCTGAGTGCTAGGATTAAAGGTGTGCGTCACCACACCAGGCTGGTATTACATTCTTACAATGAAATACTCTGTTTGCTTTTTAGGGAAATAGCTTCCAGGATTCAGGTTTGGGTTCAGATGGGGAGGTTCTCTCATATCAGTAGGACTTGAGATATGATTCTTGCTAAGATTCCAGCTAAGATTCCAAAGACCCAAGGGATAAAAGCTGCTACAGGTACACAGATTTTTTTTTTTAATGGTCTAGAGATAAGCCTCAGGACCTTGAGTGTAAGGTTGTAGCCCACCTAAGTAAGGGAATTCAGAAAGCCAACTGAGCCAGGAGTTCTGAGACATAATTACCCTGGACTGAGTTCCTGCAATCAGAGAAAAGTTCCTGCAACATCCTGCAATCACGTCTCATCAGAGACCAGGACGCAGGCCTCAGTCTCTTTGGAGATGCTCTTACTGATTCCAGGCACAGACCCACCCATGCTCTATCCCTATTTTCTTGCCCCCCCCCCATTCCCAGTAAACTCAGTTCCTTGTGTGGCTGGGTTTAAAACTGCCAGTTTGGGGACATTCTAATGCTGGGCATCCTGATCCCAATGCAGGCAGGCCAGCCACCATGCTGGAAATAAACCTGACTTCCTTTCCATCGGAGTCCTGAATCTTTTTCCTCTCTGTGCACAGGGTCTCCCCTCAATATGACCCTAAGATCGAGTATACTAGGCAAGCTTCTACCAGTAGCCCTTTTATAATTTATTTTGACACAGACTTGCTCAGGTGCCCAAGCTGGCCTTTAATTATGTGTCACAGAGACCTGTTTTCTAAAGCCTAGGGAACAATCTATGGAAGAGGGGTGTGGTAGAATGTAAGGGCTGCACAATTGGGGTGAATTGTGAAACTACAGCAATATAGATTGGACTCTTATTTGATCAACATGCTTGTACATACAAGCCCCTCCAGCTGGACAATGGGGACCTTGGGCTATATAAGTTTGGGCATAGCTGCTTGCAAATTGGTTTTACATGAAGAATGCTTGTATTCATTACTTATTACTTATTATTAAAAAAATAAAATACGAAAAAAGGGAAGAAATAACTAGCAAGGGGACTAAAACAGAAACAAAGTCTCCCAAGAAAGAAGGTGCAGGTCACGAATCATATCCGATTCTATCACACAAGTAGAAAGGCATGTCTGTGTTCCTCCAAATACCCCATAAGATAGAAAAAGAAAAAACACTAAGCTCGTTTATTTCCCTTCTCTCCAGCAGACTCCTTTCAAGCATCTCTGTATCTTTGGTGACTAGCGTGTAAATATCAAAGAAACCAATGAATAAAGTTGATTGATTATGACAAGGAGCAAAAAAAAATTATGTGCAATAGAGAGGCCTTAGACTTGTGATCCCCCTGCCTCATCTTTCCCACTGCTGGATTATAGGTATGGGCTACCATGCTCATCTCCTACACTGACCTTAAACTAGGTCCATGATAGCACTCTCTGGCCCTTGACCTCCCCTAGAAGCACCTTTGGAATTTACAATCCTTCCAAGGTTATTTGTTCACAGCAGGTCTCCAGAAGGCTGTGGTGAAACTTGAGCCCCTGTGGATCCAGGTGCTGAAGGAGGACAGTGTGACAATGAAGTGTGAAGGGGCCCACAGTCCTGGGAACTACTCCACCCAGTGGTTCCACAATGGGAGCCACATCCCTGGCCAGGACCAGCCCAGCTATTGGTTTAAAGCCACACTGAATGACAGCGGAGAATACCAGTGCCGGAGGGACCAGACCAGCCTTAGCGACCCTGTACATCTGGGAGTGATTTCTGGTAGGTAGAAGCTGGCCCAGGGAGGGGCTGTCTGAGAGACCAAGAGATGGGGTTGTTGGCGGCGGGGAGGGTGCAGGGGTGGGGGGGTGGGGGTGATGTGGGGGTGGGGATCTGCTTATACTGCAGAGGTTTACAGGAAAGGGAGAGGTCTGTTTTGGGGAAGCATTTCTGTGAGCTGATTTTTGAACTTTGGTCCACTTATTCCTCTTTTCACTCATGCTTTGTTTAGTATTGTTTAGAGGGGTGCAAATGCCTTAAGAAATTCTCCAGTGTATGTCAACAGCTGTTTCTGCTTCAGTCCTAATTGAGCAATAGAGGTTCAGGCCACAGGAAGGAAGCTGAGTGTTGGGCAGCCAGAAAGTAGACCCTGGTCTAGGAAAACAGTCTGTATGGTGACCGTGGGGTTGAGCAGCCAATGAGACCTGCAGAGAGCCTGCCTGAGTGTAGGGAAACAGGAGGCGAGGTCTCCGAGAGAGGAACTGAGCCTGGAAAACCAGGCTAGAGGTGAGGGGAGAAGGGTACATCATGTAGATCATGCAGACAGTCTTTGTGATGACTTTCACCCTTATTCCTAAATAAGATGAAAATTCATAAGGTGGTTTACAATTTTTACATTAATATTTTTCATTTTTATACACAAAAATGATGTGTGTTTATGGTTGATTGTTAGGAACTGGGAGTTGTCACTCTCTCCTGGGTGAGAATTCTCTCCAGATAAAAGTTCTGATTAAGAGTGGAAAGAGTCACCAGGCATGATGGTGCACGCCTTTAAAGATACCCCCCCCCCAAAAAAAAAAGAGTGGAAAGAATCACAGGTAGGAAAGAGAAAGCAACCAGCCTCACGCAGTCCTTATTGACTTTTTTTTTTTTTTTGGTCTTTTTGAGACAGGGTCTCCCCTGTAGCCCCAGCTGTCCTGGAATTCACTCTGTAGACCAGGCTGGCCTTGAACTCACAAAGATCCGCCTGCCTCTGCCTCCCAAGTGCTAGGATTAAAGGCGTGCGCCACCACTCCCGGCTCGTTTATCACTTTTTATAGTATAAATATTGAAAATCCTTATTTCTACCCTTTAGAAATAGACAAAACATTAGCATGGTCTAGAGGTACCCTAGCCTACAGTAGCATCCCCAAATGTTTTGCTTTCTATGGAACTGTAACTCAGTACTCATTAAGCAGCTTTTCCCCATCCTACCTGTACATCTTCTTTTCCCATACTCTGCTAGCTGCCATTCTGCTCTCAGCTTCTATGGCTAGACTATTTTTAATATTCTATATACAAGTGATAGCATGTATACTTGTCTTTCTATGCCTGGCTCATTCCACTTAACATAATGATTTCTGATTTAATTCATGTTGCAAATAGGATTTGTTGTTCTTCTCCTCCCCCTCCCCCGCACCCCGCCTTCATTTTTGGCGAGGAGCTTTTTGAGACAGGGTCTCCCTGTAGCCCTCCTGGCCTGGAACTTGCTATGCATACCAGGCTGGGCTTGAAATAACAGAGATTTGCTTGCTTCTGCCTCTTGAGTGCTAGGACTAAAGACATGTATTACCACACCAAGCCAGCATTTATACTTCTTAAGGCTGAATAATTTTCCATTGAGTCAGCATGAGATGATTTTAATTTAAGGAGTCACATGATCTGATTTAGGTTTATGTACATATGTGATGGTTCAGTTTAGTAGAGTCTGTAAAGGAAATTCCTATGGCTACTGTTTCTATCCCAGTCCAATATCTGGCAATATGAATATGCTTGCAGATTTCTTCAGGACCGTCTTGGCATATAAGCTCTGAAGATGGTACATATAAGCATCCAGTGTTTTAGATTCTTTTGTTTAATAGCAGGAAAGTGATTTTTAATTTTTTTTCGCATGAAATGAAAGTGATTTTTAAAATGGTCTTTTAAGGTTCCAATGCTGTCTAGATCCTGGGGACATAGTCATTTTCTGTTGAGAGTGCTCTGAGAAATAAATATCAAATTAACTTCAAATCTGCCCAGTGATATCACAGCTACCCATCTCTTTTCTTTGGGTCTCACCTATCCTGAAATAGCCAATAGTTCTTCTGACTTTTCCTATACAAATATAAAATTGGGGCTGCTGGAGGGATGGCTCAGTGGTTAAGAGCATTGATTATTCTTGCAGAGAGAGGACCGGGATTCAGTTCCCAGCACCCACATGGCAGCTAACAACTATCCATGACTCCAGTTCCAGGAGATCTGATGCTCTCTTCTGACCTCCTTGGACATTGCACAACATGAGTGCACTTACATACATACAGGCAATACCTTCATACACATAAAAAAATAATAAAATATTTAAAAAAGAAAAATATAAAAAGCCGGGCATGGTGGCGCACGCCTTTAATCCTAGCACTTGGGAGGCAGAGGCAGGTGGATCTTTGTGAGTTCAAAGCCAGCCTGGTCTACAGAATGAGTTCCAGGACAGCTGGGGCTACAGGGAGACCCTGTCTTGAAAAAGACCAATATATATATATATTTTTTTCCTAATATATATATATCTATATATATATATATATATATATAAAGTTACAAATTACAAAAAAAAATCTTAGCCAGCTTGGTGGTACATGCCTTTAATCCCAGTACTTGGGAGGCAGAGATAGGTGAATCTCTTTGAGCTTAAGACCAACCTACTTAACACAGTGAGTTCTAGGCCAGCCATGGCTACATACTAAGACCGTGTCTCAAAAAAAAAAACAAAATATAAAACAAAAACTTTAGAACTGGTGAGATGGCTTGGCTCAGTGAGTATAAGTATTTCCCACACAACCATGAGGTCCTGAGTTCAATCCCTGGAACAAACCATGGCAGAGAGAATTAACTCCTGAAAGTTGTTCTCTGACCTCCAGATGCTGTGCACACACACGCCACACCACACGCGTGCGCGCGCACACACACACACATTATATATGTATATACATAATAATAAAGAAAATAGGGCTGGAGAGATGGCCTAGCGGTTAAGAGCGCCAACCGCTCTTGCAGAGGACCCGGGTTCGATCCCCAGCACCCACATGGCGGCCAAGAACCATCTGAAACTCCGAGACCCTCTTCTGACCTCCGCGGCATTGCACGACACGGGTGCACAAACCTGCATGCAGACAGTACATTAAAACACATACAGAAATAAATAAAATTATAAAAAAAATAATAAAGAAAATAAAAATACTTAGATTAGGGGCTGGAGAGATGGCTCAGCACTTAAGAGCACTGAATGCTCTTGCAGACGACCCAGGTTCAATCCCAAGCAAGCACATGGCAGCTAAAACCATTCATAACTCCAATTCAAGGGGATCTGACTTTTTCTGACCTCCACTGGCACTAACACACATGCAGACAATACACTCACACATAAAATTAAAAAAATAAAATAAAAAATTAAAAAAATCTTAGATTAAAAGGATTGTTAAAAAGAAACCATCTAGGGGCTAGAGAGATGGACTAGTGGTTAAGAACACCGACTGCTCTTGCAGAGGACCCGGTTCGATCCCCAGCACCCACATGGCAGCTAAGAATCTTGTTTGACTCCAGTTCTAGGGGAATCTGAGACCCTCTTCTGACCTCCGCAGCATTGCACATTCATACACATAAAAAGAAATTAATAAATTAAAATTATTAAAAAAACCATCTAGCCTTTCATTCTCCCAGCACTTGGGAGGCAGAGACAGGTGGTTCTTTGTGAGATTGAGGTCAGTCTATAGAGTGAGTTTCAGGCCTGCTGGAGCTACAAGGAGACAGTGTCTCAAAAAAAAGAGGGGGGGGAGGGTGGTAGGCAGGTGGATCTCTGTGAGTTCAAGGCCAGCCTGATCTACATAATGACTTCCAAGCCAGATGAGGTTACAGGTAGACCCTGTCTTAAAAAGACAAAATATATTACTTGGTGACATAATACATGTTTCCCCTGTGTGAATCATGTAGTCCTCTGTATGAGGCTGTTGCAAAGGCCTTGGTATTTTTGTCTTTTTGAGACAGGGCTTCCTGTACAGTTGATGATGGCCTTGGTTTTCTGACATTTCTGCCTCTACTCTGGAGTACTGGGATTGCATGCTGGTGACCCTGGTTTATGTGGTACCAGGGATCACATCTAGGACCTTGTGCATACATTCTATCAACTGAGCTATATCTCGAGCCCCTTGGTATCTTACTCTTGGACATTTTTCTCCCCATGTCTTTCTGTCTTTCAGACTGGCTGCTGCTCCAGACCCCTCAACTGGTGTTCCAGGAAGGGGACAGCATCATGCTGAAGTGCCACAGCTGGAGGAACAAAACCTTGAACAAGATCACATTTTTCCGGAATGGAAAACACGTGCAGTATTCTAGTTATAAGAACAACTTCCTCATCTCAAAAGCAAACCACAGTCACAATGGTGATTACAACTGCAAAGGAAATATAGGAAAGAATACATACTATTCAAAGTCTGTCACCATCACTGTCCAAGGTAGGATTCAGGGCAGTTCAAGAGACTTTAGCATTGGAAGGCTAAGTAGAAAATGAATTACTGATCCTCTTCAGACATCACTATTTGCATTCTCCTGAGTGGTCCTCTTGATGATAATGGGATTCTGAACCTTCTAGTGACCTGACGGCTATGTTGTTGTGCAGTTCTAGTCCAGCTTATTTACTGGAGGTTACAGAAATGAGTGCCATTCATTCAGATTTCAATGGAAACCATCATTGGTCTGTCAGACATACTCACCCCATTCTGTCCCATTCAAACCACTCTATTTTGTCTCATGCTCTTCTCTGTCTAGGATTCTAAGGCTGTGGCTGCCTACTGACCTCTCAGCCTAGGCTCAGCACTAGCTCAGGGAAGTCCTGCTGACTTGGGAATCTTTCTCTTCCCATAAAGAACTAGGGCTCTGTATGTTCTTGAGAAGTTTTGCATTGTGGAATGCAAAAGCCTTTTAGGAGACATGGAAAACTGTGACAGAGTATTGCTGCTCTGTGAAAGTCTCCCAGTCGTGGGCTAAGAGGAAGTGGTTGGTGAAATCTGTTGATGTAGTTTATGAATTTCCTAATTCAAGGTTTTCCAAAGGCTGTTTCCCAGCCATGAAACTTCTTGATGGGCTTCCCAGAATGAAGGGATATGTGATTAGGTTATGCGGGATTTGCTATGTATTCAGTTTCTTTCCTTTTACAATCATAGTTTATATTAAGTACTTGTAAGCATTCCTGTGCTAAGTCTGGCATATTGATCCATGCCAATAATCCCAGCCATTGAAAAGTTGATAATTGGAAGCCAAACTTGAATGGAGAAGATGGCTTCCATTGAAACCCTGAGAGAAGCAGTGCGTGCTGGTGCACACCTTTAATCCCAGCACTCAGGAGGCAGAGGCAGGCAGCGTCTATGAATTCAACCTGGTCTACATAGTGAGCTCCAGGCCAGTTGGGACTAAAGGGAGACCCTGTCTCAAAAAGACCAAAAAAAAAAAAAAATCCCTGAGTGAAAGTCTGGCACGGTAGCATATCCCTTTAGTTCCAGTACTCAGGAGGCAGAGGCAGACAGATAGATCTCTGTGAGTTCAAGCCTCAACTATATAATGAATTCCATTTCAGTTGGGGCTACAGGGAAACCCTGTCTCAAAAAAACCCCATTTCCCCCCCAAAAGAAACTTTAAAAATTGTGTTTCATATGGAATTTGCAAAATATATGTGACTCCTATAATGTGGGACTTCTATAATTTCACACAGATGTGCCTATTACCTTCTAGGAAATGCTGATTTAATACCTTATGGGGGAAGGGAAGAATGAAACATACTCCGAAGAATTCCAGGCCTATTTATCTGTTTTGGCTTTACCTTACATTCCTTGTGTGAGTGACGTCACAACAGCTCTGCACTACATTTATTCAAAATTTCTATTAATTTTTTTTGTCTTTTTGAGACAGGGTCTCCTTGCACTATTTTTAGACAGGGTTTTACTATATTGCTTGGCTGCCCTAGAACTCAATATGTAGACCATGCTGGCCTTGAACTCACAAAGATACTTCTCATCCCAAGTGCTGGGATTAAAAGCATGTGCTACCACACCCAGCCTCTAAAATTTGTCTTAATGACTCTTCTCTCCTGATTCTTCTGACTCTCCTACTAGGTCCAGGAATTGCATCCACTTCTCTACTTTGGTACCGCATCGCTTTCTGCCTGGTGATGTGTCTTCTGTTTGCAGTGGATACAGGGCTGTATTTCTACATACAGAAAAACCTTCAAAGCTCAGTGGACAATTGGATGAATTGCCAAGTCAGAAAGTGTCAGAGACCTCAGGACAAGTGACATCTCATACTATGACAAAACAGCAGTGGCAGCAGAAGGTGTTTCAACTACACACCATGTCCTTGCTTCTCTCCTAGTGTCCTTTGGAAGCAGTTTGGAGCCAGATCTGACACAGTGGCTATGTAATTACAGCTACTCAGGAGGCTGAGGCAGAGGTTCAAGGTCTTCGTGGGCCACTGAATGAGTTCAAGTCTAACTTGGATAACTTAGTGGGATCCTTTTTCACAAAAAAGAAGGCTGGTAGGAGGGTGGCGAGATGGCTTAGTGTACGTGGCAGTAGGAAACAGTCTAAGACCAAGGGGCCTGCCTCTAAACCTGGCAACCCGAGTTTGAGTTCTGGAACCCATAAAGTAGCAAGAACTAACTCTCCATGGTGTCTTCTGACTTCCACACACCCATCATGGCAGGTGCATGCCCCCCTACATGCACATAAAATAAATAGAAATGTAAAAAAAATATTTTAAAAAAGGAAATTACAAAAGAGGATTTGGGCTAGAATTCCAAGGTAGAGGTCTTTCCCTGTTTATGTGACAGCCTGGGTTTGATCTCTGGCAGAAAAAAAAAGCAACTTAGGCAAAGGATCCCCTTTTTAACACTTCTTTGCTCAAAGTAACTTAACCTCTTCTCCTTGTACTTAGAGGGAAAGCTGGCTCCTTTTCAATGTTCTGCAAGACACCACATGATCTTGTCTTTCTGATCTCATCTTCTGCTTTTCCTTGCTTCTTGGTCACGTGTATTCTTCACTGAACATAGCAACTGAACATAGAGTCTGTTATTTCCTGTTTCAAGAATGTTCTTGCTTACAAGTACCTATATCACGTGTCATCATGCCTGCCATGACTTGTCCCAACCAAAAGCCATATCGAGGCTCCATCTTCGGAGTAGCAGTATTTACTTCCCGATGGGAGGTATCTGGGTCCTGAGGCAACAGCATCCTTCAGGCTGGATCAGTCTTTTCTGGAGGGAACAGCTCAGCGATCCCATCAGCTGCTTACTTGCTCTTGGACTTTTTCTGCAATGCAACACCAGGTCCTTATCAGAAGCCAAGGACATGTGGCCATCTGAACTTGGATATCCAGGGTCCATAATTGTGAATTAAATAAACCTCTTTTCTTTGTAAATTACCCAGTGTCAGATACTTTACTGAAATAGCAGTAGAAAACAGACTAAGAGAAGGTCCTTTAGATTTTTCTTCAATTGTCACCTTATTGTAAGAAATATCAAATATTAGTCTTCATTTTTGTTTTCTTTTTTTAAAATATTATTTATTTATTATTTTTTATTTGTATGAGTGTACTGTCTGCATGTAGTTGGTGCATCCATGTTGTGCAATGCCACAGAGGTTAGAAGAGGGGGTTGGATTCCCCTGGAACTGGAGTTAAAGACAGTTCTTAGCTGCCATGTGGGTGTTGGTAATCGAACCTGGGTCCTCTGCAAGAGCAGTTGCTGCTCTTAACCACTGAGCCATCTCTCCAGTCCCTAGTCTTCATTTTTCAAACACTATAAAACATTTTCCAGGGAATTCTAATGTTCTAATCACCCCCTCCCCACCCACAATAACTTTTGATTTATGATGAGGAATTCTAATCTTTTGATTCTCCCCTCCCCATCCTACAAACACTCTTGATTTATGGCAAGGGATTCTAATCTTCTGCTCACTCCTAGCATCCCCCTATAAAGCTTTTGGTTATGAAAAAAGGAAAAGGGGTCCTGTGCAGTCCAGGAGCTGATGGCCTGGGCGTGGGGAAGGCCGAGCCCTTCTCCCTGTTTGTCCCTCCCTCCCATTTTCCTTTTCTTCCTTTTCCTGGATCTTAGCCAACTGTGAGGTGGAACCCCAGCCAGTGGGGAAAAGACACAGTACTATTGCATTAGCAGTCAGCGTGAAAACTTGTCCTACGCCTTGCTTGCTTTGCTTGCTTCTCCTTCTCTCTGCTGTGAGCAGTGCACTCTAATGGCAGAAGGAAATGTTTGTCTCCTGGAGATGTTTTCACTGGAGTGGTGGTGCTGGCTTCCCTGTAACCCTGACATTTCTAACATTATCAGTGAGACAGATTCAGCAGTGTGATCCTAGTCCCCAGCACACTCCCAAATCACCTCTCCTTTTACTTTTACCCTCTGTACTTATCCTTAATTGATGAGTGTATCCTTAATTGTATGAGTGTATTTCCTGCATGTATGTAATATGTACAAGGCCCACAGAGGTCCAGAAGGGGGTGTCAGATCCCCTGGAATCGGTGTTGGGAATGGTTGTTAGATGCCATGTGTGTGCTAGGAACTGAATCCTAGTCCTCTGCAAGAACAGCAGGTCCCCTTAACTGCTGAGTCATCTTTCCAGCCCCTATGTGCTGTATGTTTTCTGATTTATTTATTTTGTCACTCTCCCTTCTCCTCCTCCCATTAGAATATGAGTTCCAGGAGTGATCTATCTGTTTTGTCTACTACTACATACTCAGATCCTAGTTAGTAAATTCTTTTATGTTTGAAATCAGAAGTTTTTAGGCTGGGAAATTCTTACAAAAGATGGTCCAGTCTCTTCATTTTAAAATGAATTTATGATTCAGATGGCTGAAATCACTTAATTAAGAACATATAACTAGTCAGTGTGGTAGACTCTTTTTTTTTTTTTTTTTTAAATCTTTTTGAGATAGGTTCTCCCTGTAGCTCTGCATCTGGCTTGGAACTCTCTATGTAGATCAGACTGGCCTTGAACTCACATCCTGCCTCCCTCTGCTTCTGGAGTGCTGGGATTAAAGGCGTGTGCCACCAAGCCCAGCTAAGTGACAGAAACTTTTATATATAAACTGGATCATGCTATAAAATATATTGAACAACTTGGCTTTATTTTGTACTCAATATTGGGTCATGAGTATCCCCTTGGTTCACAGTGGCTAAGTCATTACTTTAAAAGATACCCACAGATGGGCGTGGTGGCACATGCCTTTAATCCTAGTACTTGGGAGGCAGAGGCAGGAGATCTCTTAAGAGTTTAAAGCCAGCTCTGGTTTAGGTGAGTTCCAGGCCAGCTGGGGCTACAGGGAGACCTGTCTCAAAAGACAAAAAAAAAAAAAAAAAAAAAAAAAAAAAAGATACCCACAACTAAGCTAAACAGAAATTGATAGGTTTGAATGAGTATATAAAACTTGGGCTGTATTCATCTGTGCTTAAACTTCTGTGAGGCTGAACTGGAAGAAAAAGTATGCCCTAGAGGGTTCTTAGTCTAATTTATAAAAGAATTTGAGAATGGACCCAAGAAGAAGCTTTAAGATAATCTTATTACAATTTTAAAGAAAAATCCCCAGGGCAGGTGAGCTGATAATGTCAGCAGCTACCTTGAGGAGGAGGATGGAGCTGTGAAAGAGGAAGCCATGAAGCCATGCGGACTTAGAGCCTGCATGAAGTCAGACACATGGCTGACTGGCAAAGGTCAGGGAGAAGGAAGCTTTAGAGAAAAAAGTAAAGAAATACAAGATGCGAGGGCACCCCAAAGTGATAAAGAAGTATGTTTATGCGGGGGGGGGGCACAAGCCCACTCCTAACCTCCTCCTCACCCCTCCTCCGTGAGCTGTGAGCTGTGAGGCCTTGGTGTGTGGAGTTGGCAGGGGCTGGCTCTGGGAGACTTGGTTGGTTACTGTAATAACCTCTTTATAAGCGCAGCACCGAAGTCCTGAATGAGTATTTAAGTAAGTTTCTTTATTTTAAGGGAAAATCTTACACAGCAAAGTTATTCTTAGCTAAAAATCTTTCTTCTTCTCTTGCCAAATCTCTTTCCAAGCATATATTTATAGGGAAAGAGCATGTGACTCAGAAAAGCCTGTGAAAGGGGCCAGGAATGTCCTTCACACAAAGGAGTTGGTGAGAGACAGCACCAAGAGATAAAGATGAACTAATAACCTTGTGTGTGTGTGTGTGTGTGTGTGTGTGTGCGTGTGTGTGTGTGTGTGTGTGTTGTGGGGGGCACTTAGCCCTTAAGAGCATACATAAATCCTGATAAAAGCAAGGAGGACATGTACTAACTAGGAGAAGAGATAGGTATTAAATTAAATGAGAACTGTACCAGGATGGCTCTTCCACAGAGCAAAGGAATTTGAGGCCTAGCAGTGAGCCCCCAGTTCTGGTGCTCCAGAGACAGGGCTGTAGGAGGAGATCTGGTTTAAGACTCCTGCCTGCCCTGTCAGGGCTGAGCTGCCAGCTCAAAAATTCCTGCATTCCTCGCTGAATCTGAATACCCCATTCTGGGCTGCAGTATGTTTTGAGAAGGGATATGAAGAAGAAAAGGAAAGATTATACTGTGAATTCAGAAAAGCAGACAAATTTACAGAGACCTACATGTCTGTAGCTGGATCGAGAAGCACTGCCCTGGGAGGGGTGACTCCAGCAGGAACAGTTCATGTGATCTCATCAACACACTATGTATTCTGCCCATCTACTTAGCATGACTTAAGGTGAACCCACCTTCCCAGGGGTGGATCCATGACTAGATGATTAACCAGCGAAACTGGAAAGTTAGCACTTTCAACAGATAGCCTAGAGATTTTATAGTGTATATCAGTTAATGGTTATGGGGCTATTTGCTACTCTAACAAAGCCATCAATTAAAAAAATAAAGACAGTGGTGGCGCACACCTTTAATCCCAGCACTTGGGAGGCAGAGGCAGGCAGATCTTTGTGAGTTCAAGGCCAGCCTGGTCTAGTGAGTTCCAGGCTGGCTAGGGCTACAGGGAGACCTTGTCTTGAAAAAGACCAAAAATAAATAAATAAATAAATAAATATAGGTGGGCAGTGAGATGGCTCAGCAGGTGAAGGTGTTTGTTTAACAGCAAAGCCTGACAACCCGAGTTTGATCCATGGGACTCACAAGGTAGAAGAAGAGAACTAACTTCCTCAAGTTGTCCTCTGACCTCCGCTAGCATGCTGTGACACATGCATACTGTGGTTCTCTCTCTCTCTCTTTCTCTCTCTCTCTCTCACACACACACACACACACTTTTTTTTTTTTTTTTTTTGGTCTTTTTGAGACAGGGTCTCCCTGTAGCCCCAGCTGTCTTGGAACTCACTATGTAGATTAGATTGGCCTTGAAATCCCAGAGATTCTCCTGTCTCTGCCTCCTGAGTGCTGGGATTAAGAATCTTTTTTTTTTTTAAGTGAATAATGAGGCCTGGGGATATGGCTCTGTGGCAGAACATTTACCTAGCATCCTAGCATGTTTGATACCCTGGGAAAAGTGATGACATTGGAGCAAACATTCAAGCACATGACCTACCTTACAGCTATGTTCTGACTTTTTGGGGTGGGTGGAAAATTTGTGTATGGATGCACTTCAGGGAGCCAAACTCATAGCCTTGCATAGGCTAGGCAACTGCTTACTGGCTGATTTGTGCAACGTCACTCCTTCCTGCCTGTTCAATGTCTCCCCCCAAATTTCCAGTGAATCCCAATCCTTCTGAGAAGAAAGAACACGAGTTTTAGCATGTTTTTTTCCACAAATTGTAATTTGCAACTGAGTATGATGGCACAGCCTGTCACCCCAGTGTTAGGCAGCTAGACAGGAAGTCACAGGCTTGGAGGCTGCCAAGGACGGACCCTTCTCTCCTGATCAGCTTTGGGATCCCACCTCTCCTTTACCATACAAAAAGATGGAGGCCACAGGGCTTGCTTGCTTAAGGGCCACTCAAGAAAAGCTATTTCCTGGGCTTAGGATCAGGGTCTGGGAAAGGAGCTGCAGGCGACATGTCAGGCGCAAAGGTGGCAAGAAGAAGCTCCTGAAACAGCCCAAGAAGCAGGCCAAGGAAATGGATGAGGAAGATAAGGATTTCAAGCAGAAACAGAAAGAAGAGCAGAAGAAACTTGAGGAGCTAAAAGTGAAGGCCTCGGGAAGGGTCACCTGGCCACAGGTTTAATTAAGAAATCTGGCAAAAAGTAAGCTCTTCTTTATACCTGAGATGATGATGACCCTCTTCCATTCCTATTTAAACATCTGGATTCCCTGCCATAACATCTTTTGCCACCTATAGCTAGAATGAAGTATTGTCCTGGAGCCTGTTGTACATTGTAATAAACTTTTGTAAAAAAAAAAAAAAAAAAAAAACAGGTTAGGACAACCTTTAAATCCTAGCACTCGGGAGGCAAGGGGGGGAGGCAGTGCGTGGATCTTGAGTTCGAGCAGCCTGGTTACAGAGTGAGTTTCCAGGACAGGCTGGGGTACAGGGAGACCATGTCTCAAAAAGACCAAAAAAAAAAAAAAAAAATCATACAAAGGCTCATTGTCTCTAGCTTTCATTCAACTCATTTCTACCTCAGCTGTGAATGTAAAGTCAATCCAGCCTGGAATCCTGCCCAGCCTGCTGTTCCATCTTCCTTGTACTCTGAATTCTGTGTAAAAAATTAAAAAAAAAAAAAAAAAAAAAAAAAAAAAAGAAAAGCTATTTCCTCTAGGTCAAAAGAATAAAGTCTAGCCAGGGGAAGAAAGTTGGGGGGGGGTGACTACAGGGGCTTAGAAGGGGGAGGTGAACTCCTTTTCCCAGCACCCAGAGGCAGAGGCAGGCAGATCTCTATGAGTTCAGGGCAAACCTCCATTGCTGAACCTAACTCAAGAGACCTGGCTCTCTCCCCCATCGCCCTTCTGGCAGCCTCTGGACTTGCAGTGTGCCTTCTCTACGGTTTTCCTCTCAAGCGTAATAAATGGTCCTTGAGCTTCCTTCTGAGTCTGTTTTTAAATTCTTTTTATCAGTGAGACGAAGAACCTGCAAAAGAGAGCTTTGATTCCTTCATAACAAGGAATGCTCAGTTCTTTGAGACACAAAAAGCTAAACATTGTATCACAGACACCTGGAGAGCCTCTCCAATAACAGCAGCATTTGAGAAGTGGAGGAAGACAAGTTCAAGGCCAGTTTCAGCTGTAAGAGACCCTGTGTCAGAAACATAAACAAATACATAAATTAGAAACTTCCTTTGAGTTGGGAAATAATGTTTTTTTTTTCTTCTTCATCTTTTTGAGACAGGGTCTCCCTGTAGCCCTAGCCGTCCTAGAACTTACTCTGTAGACCAGGCTGGCCTTGAACTCACAGAGATCTGCCTGCCTCTGGCTCCTGAGAGCAGGGATTAAAGGCATGTGCCACCATGCCCAGCCTGGCATTTTATTTTATTTATTTTGTGAACCAATAAGTTTAAGCAGGTTACTTCCTGGAGTGTGGGTGAGGGATATTCATAGGAGCAGGGACAACTTACAGTGGCGACACCACTGAAGAAAGTCTCCCTCCCTCAGCACCTATTACCTGCTCATAGATCTTCAGGGAGGGTTGGGACATCATAAGGTAAGAGCACAGTCAACCTGGAACTGGAAACCCTGAGAAGTGTTCACCCTTGACCACCATCCTACACTCTGGGAAAAGGCGGCTGTAACCTTGCTTGGCCCCTGTGAGAGACAGAACCCCCCCCCCTTTTTTTTCAAGCTGTTCATTCTGATACTGATCACCAAGGTCACATGCCCTACATCCTGCTTTCCCCTATGTGCCCTATTGCTCACACTCTATTTATTGCCTTCCCTCTTACAAAGTCTGCCAAGCAGCCATATTGCTCCTGGGTGTCATGCTCCCGAATCAGACTCCAGACTGCCAAGCCCTAAAATAAAACCTAAGTTATCTTTATCATCAGGTCCCGAATACATATATATATATATATATTTTTTTTTTGGTCTTTTTGAGACAGGGTCTCCCTATAGCCCCGGCTGTCCTGGAACTTGCTCTGTAGACCAGGCTGGCCTTGACTTCACAAAGGTCAGCCTGCCTTGCCTCCCAAGTGCTAAGATTAAAGGCGTGCACCACCAAACCTGGCAGGTCCCGAAAATTTTTGCATGCTGGGGTCTCCCCTTGAAATGAACCTAACCATGACCACCTCTCCCTTTTTCATGACAGGACAAAAATATTTTAAATTCCTTTAAGATAGGGTTCAAATCTATCATCAAGATGTACGATAAGGCCGGGCCTGGTGGCACACGCCTTTAATCCTAGCCATCGGGAGCCAGAGGCAGGCAGATATTTGTGAATTCAAGGCCAGCCTGGTCTACAGAGTGAGTTCCAGGACAGCCGGGACTACAGGGAGACCCTGTCTCGAAAAGACCAAAAAAAAAAAAAAAAAAGATGTATGATAAGGGGTTTGGAGAGATGGCTCAGCGGTTAAGAGTGCTCACCCACCTGGCGGCTAAGAACTGGCTTTAACTCCAGTTCCAGGGGAATCTGACGCCCTCTTCTGACCTCCCCAGTCATTGCACGACAGGGGAGCACTAACCTACATACAGACAGTACACTCATACACATAAACGATAATAATAAAAAGCACCCAACCTGGGCTGGAGAGATGGCCTAGAGGTTAAGAGCGTCGACCGCTCTTATAGAGGACCCGGGTTCGATCCCCAGCATCCACATGGCGGCTGAGAACCGTCTGAAACTCCAATTCCAGGAGAACTCCAGTTCCAGGGGAATCCAACACCGTCTTCTGACCTCCGCGGCATTGCACGACACGGGTGCACAGACCTACATGCGGACAGTACATTCATACACATACAGAAATAAATAAAAAATTAAAAAAAAAGCACCCAACCTACATGCAAACAGTATACTCAGATGCATAAATAATAATAATAATAAAAAATTAAAAAAAATTCCAGGTACCGTTTCACATAGCTGTTGCCCGCTGCCCTTGTGAGTTTAGTGGTTTTGTATCCTCTAGTGGGGAGGTTATAGACACTCCGTGTGTGTGTGTGTGTGTGTGTGTGTGTGTGTGATCCTCCTCCTCTGAAATGTATCTTTTTTTTTTTTTTCAGTATAAGCTCAACACCAGAAAGTTCAAATGGAGTGTTTAAATTGGGACCTGATAAAGATTTAATTCACAGTGTGACTTTACTGATTTGACCACTCCATCTCATTCTTTAGAGCATAAGATGGCGGGGGTCTACACCTGAATCCTGGGGTCAATTCTAGCAGGGTCAGAGTGAAAAACAGTCTTTCCTAAAGGCTCTGGGGATGATGCTCAGTGAGGAGCTTAGAGGATGGGACTCCAAACCAAGAATAAAATGCTGGTTTTTCTATATGCATCGTTGTCTCCTGGGCCAGTCCCCTAGGTTCTGAATCCCACAGCTACAGTGCAAAGCATTAATTCCTGGAATGTGAACCGGCCAAAGAACAAGAATCAAGGACAGATCCCTGAGGTCCTTTAAAAAAAAGCCAGTGAAAGAACAGGTAGGTATCCAGCAAGTGAGGAAAAGACAGATTTACAAGATGCCCGCAATGGCATCTGCTGGGATTAGGAAAGTGCTCTCACAGGGAGGAGGCAAGAACTCTACCACTGAAGCGCTAAGGCCATCAAAGAAACAGAGCTGCCCTGCCGCTCCTACAGTGGGTGTCTGTAACTGCACGCCAAACACAATCAGATTTCCACTTTGAATCATTTTTTGAAACAGTGCCCTCCTGGTTGGAGAATTCATTATTTTATAAAGTAAAAAACAAAACTGCCACAATGTAAAGTTCTGTTTTGTTTGCAGGCAGCAAAGTTCCTGTTCCTTAGAGACAAATGGATTGGTCCTAATCCTTTACGGGCTTGCTCGGAGGACTCCTCTCACTGAGAGAGAAAAGTGAAGTTGCTGCCCTCTAGCTTCTGTAGGCACCCTTAGAATCCGCTGGGAAGAACTAGAACTTGCTGTTTCTTTTCAGCAGCTCTGAGTCAAAGTGAGGTGGCCGGGTCTCCCCACCCCGGGGGGCCGCTGGAATCCTCTGCCAGAGTCGCCCAGGAGGACCTGGTTGAGTCACCGCGAGAGGGCGGGGAGCGCTGGTTCTGTGCTGATGGAGAAGGTGCCAGAAGGATCTGGGCAGCTGGGGCAGGAGGAGGCGGGAGTCCCACAAGTGGATAAAAAGCCTGTGGAAGAAGCAGCGAGCAGATCCCAGCTGGGCTGACTGGAGAGACAGGAGCGGTCCGCGCCGCCTCCCAAGACCTCGGGCGTCCTCTGGTGAATCCCTGCGCCCCAGCCACCTGCAGCGTCCCGGTCCGCATCCAGCATCCGGTAGATCGAGAGAAGCCGCTGCCATGTCTGCCCCCGGAGAAGTGGCGATCGGCATCGACCTGGGCACCACGTACTCGTGCGTGGGCGTGTTCCAGCAGGGCCGCGTGGAGATCGTGGCCAACGACCAGGGCAACCGCACGACGCCCAGCTACGTGGCCTTCACGGAGTCGGAGCGGCTGGTGGGCGACGCGGCCAAGGGCCAGGCGGCCCTGAACCCGCAGAACACGGTGTTCGACGCCAAGAGGCTGATCGGCCGCAAGTTCGGCGACGCGGCGGTGCAGGCGGACATGAAGCACTGGCCGTTCCGGGTGGTGAGCGAGGCGGGCAAGCCCAAAGTGCGCGTGTGGTACGGCGGGCAGGACCGGGCGTTCTACCCCGAGGAGCTGTCGTCCATGGTGCTGAGCAAGATGAAGGAGACGGCAGAGGCGTACCTGGGCCAGCCGGTGAGGCACGCGGTGATCACCGTGCCCGCCTACTTCAACGACTCGCAGCGCCAGGCCACCAAGGACGCGGGCGCCATCGCGGGGCTGAACGTGCTCAGGATCCTCAACGAGCCCACTGCGGCCGCCATCGCCTACGGGCTGGACCGACGAGGGCCCGGGGAGCGCAACGTGCTCATCTTCGACCTGGGTGGGGGCACCTTCGACGTGTCAGTGCTGACTCTGGACGCGGGTGTTTTCGAGGTGAAGGCCACGGCTGGAGACACCCACCTGGGTGGAGAGGACTTCGACAACCGGCTGGTGAGCCACTTCGTGGAGGAATTCCGGCGCAAGCACGGGAAGGAGGTGAGCGGAAACAAGAGAGCCCTGCGCAGACTGCGCACTGCCTGCGAGCGGGCCAAGCGCACCCTCTCCTCCTGCACCCAGGCTAGCTTGGAGATAGACTCCTTGTTGGAAGGGGTGGACTTCCACACGTCCATCACGCGTGCCCGCTTCGAGGAACTGTGCTCAGACCTGTTCCGCAGCACGCTGGAGCCCGTGGAGAAGGCCCTGCGAGACGCCAAGCTGGACAAGGCGCAGATCCACGAGGTCATTCTGGTGGGGGGCTCGACCCGCATCCCCAAGGTGCAGAAGCTGCTGCAAGACTTCTTCAACGGCAAGGAGCTGAACAAGAGCATCAACCCCGATGAGGCTGTGGCCTATGGGGCTGCTGTGCAGGCGGCTGTGCTGATGGGGGACAAGTGCGAGAAGGTGCAGGATCTCCTGCTGCTGGACGTGGCTCCCCTGTCGCTGGGGCTGGAGACCGCGGGTGGAGTGATGACCACGCTCGTCCAGAGGAATGCCACCATCCCCACCAAGCAGACCCAGACCTTCACTACTTACTCTGACAACCAGCCTGGGGTCCTGATCCAGGTCTATGAGGGGGAGAGGGCCATGACCAGAGACAACAACCTGCTGGGTCGCTTTGAGCTCAGTGGCCTTCCCCCTGCCCCACGTGGAGTCCCCCAGATCGAAGTCACCTTCGACATAGATGCCAACGGTATCCTGAGTGTGACAGCCACTGACAGGAGCACAGGCAAAGCTAACAAGATCACCATCACCAATGACAAAGGCCGGCTGAGCAAGGAGGAGGTGGAGAGAATGGTTCTGGAGGCAGAGCAGTACAAGGCCCAGGACCAGGTGCAGAGGGACAGAGTGGCTGCCAAGAACTCCCTGGAGGCCCATGTCTTCCACATCCAGAGGTCCTTGCAGGAAGAAGGCCTGAGGGAGAAGATTCCGGAAGAGGACAGGCGCAGAGTGCAAGACAAGTGTCAGGAAGTCCTCAGCTGGCTGGACCACAACCAGTTGGCAGACAAAGAGGAGTATGACCATCAGAAACGGGAGCTGGAGCAGCTCTGCCGCCCCGTCTTCTCTAGGCTCTATGGGGGGCCCGGTGTTCCTGGGGCCAGCAGTTGTGGGGCTCAAGCCCGCCAGGAGAGGCCTAGTACTGGCCCTGTCCTTGAGGAGGTTGACTGAGTGCCCCCCCATGAGAAGTCAGCTGTGCTTGTAAGGGCGGGGCTTGTGGACCTTCTGGACTGTTCTCTCTAATCCTGCCTTGGCTCTTCGGGGTTGGTTGGCCATCTTGCCCTAGCACCTGGGAGTGACTTTCTCATGCCCTTTTCTTTTGTTTTTGATCATTATGTTTTATAAGTGAGTTCTTTGTATTTGACTTTTAACAAGTCTACTTCTGTGGTTTTAAAGAACTCAAAGCTATGGCTCATGTTAGGCAGGCACTGTATTGCCTTGGTTTAACATTTTGTGTATTTTTAATTGTCTGCATGCATTTTGTTATGTGTGATAAAGCTGTAGATATAAATAAACTTGAAAATGTTCCTACCTCCATTTTATTCTAATCAGTTAAGTATGTGATGGGGCTCAATTTTCAGAAATACTCAGTATGGAGTGGGTGCCAAAGGAGGGATGTGAAAAGGACTCATGAGTCTATAAACAAGATTTTTCTTTAAAATTAATTTTTTTTTGGTCTTTTCGAGACAGGGTCTCCCTATAGTCCCAGCTGTCCTGGAACTCACTCCGTAGACCAGGCTGGCCTTGAGATCCACCTGCCTCTGCCTCCCAAGTGCTAGGATTAAAGGCGTGTGCCACCAAGCCCAGCTAAAATTAATTTTTAAAAGCCAGATGTGTTGGGGCTGGAGAGATGGCCTAGAGGTTAAGAGCACTGACCGCTCTTACAGAGGACCCCGGGTTCACTCCCCAGCACCCACATGGTGGCCGAGAACCGTCTGAAACTCCAATTCCAGGAGAATTCCATTTCCAGGGGAATCTGACACCCTCTTCTGACCTCCGCAGCATTGCACGACACAGGTGCACAAACCTGCATGCAGACAGTACATTCATACACATAAAGAAATTAAAAAAAAAAATTAAAAGCCAGATGTGGTTGTGCGTGCCTTTTATCCTAGCACTTGAGAGCCAGAGGCAGGAGGATTCTGTGAGTTCAAGGCCAACCTGGTCTACATAGTGAGTTCCAGTCCAGCTATGGCTATAGGGAAGCTGTGTCTCAAAAAGACCAAAACAAAAAAAATTTAAAAAAGATTATTATGGGTCTGAAAAGATGGCCTCGTGGTTAAGAGGGCCAACTGCTCTTGCAGAGGACCCAGGTTCAATCCCCAGCACCCACATCACAGCTGAGAACTGACTTTAACTCCAGTTCCAGGGGAATCCGACAACCTCTTCTGACCTCCTTGGCATTGCATGACATGGGCCCACAAACCTACATGCAGACAGTACATTCATACACATAAAAGATAAATAAAAAATAAGCCGGGCGTGGTGGTGCAGGGCTTTAGTCCTAGCACTTGGGAGGCAGAGGCAGATGGATCTTTGTGAGTTCAAGGCCAGCCTGGTCTACAGAGCGAATTCCAGGACAGCTGGGGTCCAGGGAGACCCTGTCTTGAAAAGACCAAATAAATAAATAAATAAAAAATTTTAAGATTATTATTATTATTTATTGTTTTTTTGAGGCAGTGTCCCAGTATGTGTCCCCAGCTTACTGGAACTCTCTGTGTAGACCATCCCACTACAAGTCACTATTACCAACTCACTATGTACAATGGCCTCCATCTCACAGAGATTCTCCTGCCTCTGCCTCCCAACTGCTGCGATTTACCTCGGCTATTTTTATTATTAATTATATGTATGTGTGTGACTGTATGTGGGTAGGTACATATGCATGCATGTGCCCTTAGAGGCCAGAGGCAAAGGATCCTCCCAGAGCTGGAGTTAGAGGCATTTGTGAGTCACCTGCTGTGTGTGGAGAAGCATACTCAGGTCCTCTCCAAGAGCAGTGTGCACTCTTAACTGCAGAGCCACATCCCTTCCCCTAACATTAAATTTTTGTGTTTGAACACAAATATTGGGTTTCCTCGTGGCATTTCATACACACGTGCCCTTCTGTTTTGCTTAAATTCATTGCCACAGAGCACCTTTCTCTGCCTGTCCCCTCTCCAGCTGGCTTTCTTCCCCCCATAGCTGGACCCCTCCCTACCTTGCACGTAGATTTCATTGTCCTTTCTCTTGTTTTCCTTAAGATCTCTTGTTCCTCTTTCATGATACCATTTCTAGTTTTAATAACATCCACACACATTCAGAGACAGACAGATGGGGACACACACACACATCATTTACAAGATTCCTATGTATGGACAATGGAGTAAGTGGGAGTGTTTGAGTTTAGAGACAGTAAGAGTGTCCTGAAGTGTGATCGGTGTCAACTAGGTAACAGATATTTTGCACATACAAATTAGTACAGCAGCAATATCATGGGGACATTCAGATGTGTGTTTATGTGTGTGTGTGTGTGTGTGTGTGTGTGTGTGTGTGTGCACAGTCTATATGTGGAGGTCAGAGGATCATTTTATTTTTTTACTTATTTCTGTCCTTCAACCCTTACATAGATTCTAGTATTGAAGAACTCAGGTTGTCAGGCTGTTCACTGAGATGTTTTGCCATTTTTTTTTTTTTAAGATGAAGATTCTGAAATTAAAGAGGTCAAACAGTTTACTCAAAATCTTATAGTTTTTAGCCGGGTATGGTGGTGCATGCCTTTAATCCTAGCATTTAGGAGGTAGAGGCAGGCGGATCTTTGAGAGTTCAAGACCAGCCTGGCCTAGAGTGTGAGTTCCAGGACAGCTGGGGTTACAGGGAGACCCTGTCTCAAAAAGACCAAAAAAAAAAAAAAGTCATATAGTTATTAAATGGGTCTGCAGAAAGAGAAGGCTGGAATTAAGGACATTTCTGCCCACTCCTAAAGCCTGAGCATGTCAACTCACAAGTAGGCCTTACTTTTACATATTACTAGACCATCCCCTCAGATACTGTGAAGTGTGTCATGTTATTCCTATAGAATACAGTTGTTTGCTGAACTCTGAGAGCAATAGTATATATTTTGTCTTATTTTTGATCATTAAATGAACATTTGTATTTTCTTTTTCTTTTTTTGGTCTTTTTTGAGACAGGGTCTCCCTTTAGTCCCAGCTGGCCTGGAGCTCACTGTGTAGACCAGGCTGGCCTCAAACTCACAGAGATCCACCTGCCTCTGCCTCCCGAGTGCTAGGATTAAAGGCGTATGCCACCTCGCCTGACTAACATTTGTATTTTTTTAATACCAGGTGACTAAAACTGGGAAATATCCAAGTCAATCTTTGCTGTCAGTTACCTAAATGGCCATATAACACTAAGGCTAAACTTACTCGAGATCATTTGCTATCCATCCGTTTCATCTTGTGTGTATCATATGAGCAGTGGAATATTTCTTTTTTACCTCAGAAGTGAGAGTGAGCTGACCTAGAGCAGTGCTCTACTATATTAGGGAGTGATCTTCTGGAGGTAGAGAGGAGGTTGTACTAACAATCCAATTGTCCCTGTGTCATTTGACAGTTTTAACTCTGTTCTTTGCCTGGGCTTGGCCTCAGTCCTTTGCAATCTGGCTTTACATTGAAGGATTCTGGAAAAAAAAAAAAAGCATTGAAGGCACAGGCTGAAAGAGATATGGAGTTGCCTGTATACCCCTCCACCACGACGTCTCTTTCTCTTCCTTTCTTTTCACCTTCTAACATTGATCACTTCAACCTGTTTTTTCTTCCAAAGAGAATTGAGGATACTTACAGGGTTACAGTTTCCTATCAGTTAATAACATATTTTTCTCCTTCTTTAAATTTTGAAAAGATATACATTTTATTT
>VZQC01004878.1:4951248-5007119 GCA_009823505.1 Rhizomys pruinosus | reverse complement strand
TTTTTTTTGTCTTTCCGAGACAGGGTCTCCCTGTAGCCCCAGCTGTCCTGGAACTTGCTCTGTAGACCAGGCTAGCCTTGAACTCACAAAGATCCGCCTGCCTCTGCCTCCCGAGTGCTAGGATTAAAGGCGAGTGCCACCACGCCCAGCTCAGATGTGTTTCTTATAGCTGAAGAACTATACTGGGACCCAAAGACATGGTTTCATTAGTTTACTCTTAGTGCTGTACATTTTATGGGTTTGGTCAAATGTATAATGACATTTTTAACCTACTTGACTTTTTACTTAGAATTGTTCTATTTCTGCAGTCATTAAATAGTAACCTAACATTCCTTAAATCACTTCATTATGTTATGCTATGTGGCTAAATCAGAATTTATTTTTATTTTATTTTATTATTTTATTTTTGATACAGGAAATTCCTGTAGCCCCAGCTGGCCTGGAACTCACTACCTAGACCAGGCTGGCCTTGATCTCACAGAGTGCACTGCCTGGCCCCATCATATATATATATGATGTGTGTGTCTATGTATCAAATATCTTAGTTGTTTTGACCATTTATGCTCTCTCCAATGTTTTCCTGCCTCTACCTCTGCAATCTCTGCTCAGCAATGTCAGTCTCACAGGGCCTCTTTATAATTTCTGTTCAATTTCAACTCAAGCCATGAGGCAAGGTTTTGAAGACATTTATTTGCAGGATTGGTATTCCCTCCTGTGGCTCTACTTCCTTCCTGGGATTTATCTCTTCAGCTTCTACTCTTTAAAATATTGTATGAAAATTTAGTATCTCTTATCTCTATTATATTTATATAATACATTATTATGATATCTCCATTTATTAGAATGAGGTCTGTAGTTAGGTTGATTAAGGGTTAATGAAAGAATGTTGTGGGGTCTGCTATTTCCAGTTATTCTAGCTTGCTTTGTCAGTTTTGCATTTTCTTTTATTCTATTTAAATGCTTCTTCTATTCTTTTCTTAACTTCTCTTGGACCTCTGGCATATGCACACAACGTGAAGTATAGAAAATGCATGCGTATTCAAAATAAGCAAGAAAGCAATTCTTTAAAGAAATTCTGTATTCAGGGCAATGGTGGCCCTCTGCTTTAATCCAGCACTCTGGAGGCAGAAGGCAGGTCAGTTTCTGTGAGATGGAGGCAAGCCTAGTCTACATAGCAAGATCCAAGTCAGCTGGGGCTACAAGATGACCCTGTCTCAAAAAGACCAGAAAGAAAACCAAAAATTTTCTGCTGTCAATCTAACAAAGGAGGAAGACTTAAAGTAGTTATTCCCAAATGTGGACTTCACAGCTAAGCAAAAACTTTTATTTGTTAACAATGTAGGATTGTCAACCTTTTATTTAGCCAAATTAGAAAATTAATAAATGAACCCTACCCCAAACTATTATCTAACCTAATTACAATTTTATAAAAGAAAAGCATTTAACAAGGCTTGTAACCCAGACACTTGGGAAGCTTTGGCAGGCTTGTGTCAAATTCAAGGCCAGCCTGAGCTACATAGTGAACCCTGTCTCAACAAAAAATGTAAAATGTTAAAAGAAACTCTTTTTAAAGGTCATATAGCAAATATATGTTTATATAATAGAAATAAATATTACATACACTATAAAACATGTGAATTTATACATATATAATGTCTACACATGAGTTTCTATATTTGTATGAAATCTTTGAAAACTTTGGCATGTACCCAAACTGAAACTCAGTGACTGGAAGATAGTGTAGAATAGGAGGTACTAGTGTGTGAAGCCTGCAGAGGACTCCTAGGACTTGGGCAATATAGAAAACAGCTCATCAGGTCCCAGCCCTGATCAGGACACCTTGGTTGAGGGTGGTAGGAAAGGGTCTGTGCCCTCTGATATCAGGGACCGCATGTGTCAGTGTAAAAGTCCGTAAGTTACAAGCAATTATAAATTTCGTGTTTTGTTTAAGTGACTCATGTGCTGGTAGAAAACTTTCGGAACAACTGATGTTAGTTAATTTTGTCCTAAGAGTCCTTCCTGAGATCTTATTTTTTGCTAAACACGGTTGGATACGTGATTACAATTTTAAAAAAGTTTTTTTATTATGAATCAGTGCTTTACACAATGCACATCTGCATACATAAATTATTAGCCACAAAATATTTCCGAGTAAAACCACCTGAAATCCAAACCCTCAGAAAGCATCCATTTTGAACTTCTCAGCGACTCTTCGCCCTTTCAGTTCTTCCTCTTCTGCACCTCTTTTAGCCTCAGCGGCTAGAGACGTGTCCGTTTTATCTGCGGCCGGGTGACACCGGTCCCTAGCTCAGTTCTATCCGTAAATTTTTACTGATGTGGAAAAACTAGCAATTTATTTTTTTAGAGAACTAACTTGACACGCAAGCCCGCTGTCGCCTGTCTCTGTGGCGCAATCGGTTAGCGCGTTCGGCTGTTAACCGAAAGGTTGGTGGTTCAAGCCCACCCAGGGACGACAAAGAACATTTTACAGTACTTTGCAACCGTGAGAGCTGCACTGGAAAGTGCCTTCGCTGCTAACCTCCAGAAAGAAGCCCTGCTGTATATGGTTTCCACCTATTTCTCTACGTACGTATTTTGCTAGCAGTTTCGAAGTAATTCATTTGCGCGATTACAGTTGCAGTATTATCTCTGAAATTGCATCAGTGCTTTACCTAACTTTATTGCCCAAAGGACGTTTAGTCCAAACTGTCCAAAGACAACTTCTTTATCTCTCTCACCAAACCTAAGCCTGCCTTGCCTCTGTTATTTTTTTGACTCTGGCTGCCAATTCTTGTAAACCTGTGGACCGGATGCCGGCCTCGGCCGCGTAGCCACTTGTTAGTGCTTTCTTCTGGATCACTGCCTCACCTTCTTCAGTTCTGTAACTCGATTCCGGGAGCTGCCAGAGAATCCTCTAAACTGCAAACCTGCTGTGCTTAAACTCCTCAGCAACTTGCAGGGTCTGACTCAATTCCTTCAGCTTGGGCAGCAAGCCTTTCAGGACTTGGCGCCAGAACTCTCCCTTCTCCCTCGCCGGCTCTTTCAGGCTCAATACAACCGAACTGTTCCCAAACTCAGATCATTGACCAGGGACCTTCAACTTTTCTCTTACCTGGCAAAGCTTCTGGATCCAGAGGACCAGCCTTCGTTCATCTGAGCTCTTCAGCCCCTGCATCCACCTTTGGCACATTGTATGTAAGGCAGGCATAGGAAACAATTTAGGATCTTGAGATCCCAATTTGGTTATGGGCTATGCACAGCGCCCTCTTGGAAGTCTAGTTCCTCCACCTGAATGTGCTATACACATCCCTCTCCCCTGACACCCCCCCCCCACACCCCCGCCTGCTGCATGCTACACTACTTCCAATTCTGAACAAAACGTTTCTCCGATTCTGGTTATAATGAAGTTTAGACAGTTTCTATTCAAGTGTTTTTCCAGTGTATCTTGGTATGAAGAACAGAGGAACTGGTTTTGGGGGTGCATGCCAGTAAGGCAAAATTGTGTCCTCCAGAAATCTTTTAGGGGGAATCCCCTATTTATCTTCTTATGCCCTTGCACAATTTGGAGCACAGATGATTAAAATCAGATGCATTATGGGAAGGGAAAGGCACAATAGGAAAAATAAATATATGATCTAATCTATCAATAAGAACCAGACTGCAGAGATGGCTCAAAGGTTGAGTACTGGTTGCTCTTACTGAGGACCCAGGTTTAGTTTCCACCCCCACCCCCCCTCCCATATGGGGGTCAACAACCATTCATAATTCCAGTTCCAGGGGATCTGCCGCCATCTTCTGACCTTCACCGGCATTGCGCAACGTGTGGTGGGAGCAGTTAAATACATGCAGGCAAAATACTCACACATAAAGTAAATATTTAAAAAAATTAGTAGGTAAAATTTGGGGGGCTGGAGAGATGACTCAGCAGGTAAGAGCACTGGCTGCTCTCACAGAGGACTCAGGTTTGATTTCTAGAACCCCCATGGCAGCTAGCAACTGTCCATAATTCCAGCTCCAGGGGATCTGACGCCCTCTTCTGATCTTTGTGGGCATTGCATGACATGAGTGCACTTACACACATGCAAGCAATACATTCATACACATAAATAAATAATAAATAAAACATTTTAAAAACAAAATAGAGAAACACCTAAACTATGCTCCTAGTAACTAGCTCCTCTTCTCTTGAACCCCATAAAAGGAAGCCTTGAACACTAATGGGGTCCTTGAATAATTTCATTCCTGTGGCTGATTGTTTATAGTGCACCCCTCTATAAACTGTACTATCACTTTGCTCATAATAAAATTATCTTGCTTCTTTTGCAAATTTATTCGAATCCTTATTGTCAATTCTTTGGATGAGAAGCCATGTTCTAGAAACACCTGTCCTGGACGCTGACTACCAGAAACATAGGTACTAAATAAATCTGAGCCAGATGTCTAAAGCTTCACAGTGCACTTGTATTTGTCTTTGTGGAAGTCTCATGTAAGAGTTATACATTTAGCTTGAATGGTTTTGATATGTATTTTTTTTCTTTTTGAGACAGGGTCTCCCTGTAGCCCCAGCTGGCCTAGAACTCATTATGTAGACCAAGCTGGTCTTGAACTCAGAGATCCAACTGCCTCTGCCTCCCAAATGCTGGGATTAAAGGCATGCACCACGACACCTGACTTAATATGTAGTTTCTAATTTACAAAACTAGATTGATCCTCTACCTCTGCCTGGGCCCCTGCCTTTGCCTCTCATAGCTTCTCTTACCAGACCCTAAGCACAGCAATGACCTCTAATTCCCATGCACCCTCCTATCCCAAACTGTCCATTCAAAATCCGTTTTCACATACTCCTTTGTCTCAGAAAGATTAGAAAAGTGAGCAGGTCAATTCATGTGAGCTGAGGCGAGATGGTTGCTGTGAGAAGGGTTTCTCAGCAATGCAAACCAACCTGTGGCAGAATTTTGACAAATATATAGAAAAAATGATTTTATCATTCATGTTTTATTAACTTTTTTTAAATCTTCTGTGAGTTGCATGCAAGATCTTACAAAAAATATTGTACTGGAAGTAAGAAATGGTTTATGAAAAACTATCAAAAGCAGAAGGAGATGACCAGAGTTTTCTTTCATAAGCAGCAGCTGCTGTCTCCATCTCCAGCCCCCGTCTGAGGAGACTGAAGGCTTTATGATTTAACTCATGAGTGTTGGGTATCTGATATTTGTCTAATAAATGATGTGAACAAAGTTCTACCTGCATCAGACAGTGAAGCAGAAAAGCTGGTTCTACAGTCCCTGGGCAATTTCTCTCTAACTCTTGCTTCTTTGATCAACAGAGGTACCTCCACCCTATGACCATTCCGTCCTGTGAACTTGTGGCTGACCCTTTCTTGGCAGGTTTCCTCAATTCAAATTTTAAGCTGGCTATAACTGTTCACTTAGCACAGCACAGGGCTGTTCCTTGCTTTCCCTTCAACCCCCCACCTGACTACCAGTCTCTAGGAGGTCCATGTCCTAGGCCTGCACATTAAGAGATTCTAACATTATATACTGTCAGAGCATCCTGATTCTGACCAAGACTCTCCTGAGCAACTCAAGTTGATGTGTCACATGTTACTGAGTCACTCAGCCACGGCTCCTGGCTAGGAAGATAGACAGACATATCTCTGGGCTCAGATGGTAACACCTCCTCTGGTCTGTCCTGGACAACTTCATACATGTATAGACTGTATTTTAGTCATTCTCACCCACCTTTATACTCTTTCACCCTCCTACCCCCACTGAAGCCCCTCTTCTTCCCCACAAGCCCCCTTTCTCCTGCTTTCAAGTCTCATTTCTTTGTTACCACTGACTTTAATTAGGGCTGCTTGCATGAGCATGGGTGGCAGATATTACTGGAGATTGTGTAACTTACCAGTGGCTATAGAACTGAACAAAGTGGCCCTCCCTTCCCCAGAAATCATCAGCTGCTAGGGGAGGGGTGAGATCTCCCTTTCCCTGCTCTTTCTCAGCCATCTCCTCCGTTAGATCTGCTGCACTGCACATCTGTCTGGAAGGAGTCTGAGAGTCTCCTAGAGGCAACTGGCCCTGCAGCAGTAGATGCAGACCACTGTTTCTCTAACTCTGCCTCAACCATTCATTCATGTTTCTACTTATCTGCTTATTTAGGAAACATTGTTGTACACTGAAAATGTGGCCACCCAAAGCTTATGCTCCTGCCTTGCTTTTAGGGAATGGCTGGCCCAGGCACAAAGAAAGCCTGAGGGCGGGGGGAGGGGGCAGCTACCTACTTTCTATATAGCCTTTCTATTTCATTCAGACCATCCATTGGAGACAAAAAGAAAACAGAGCCAGAGGAAGGGCTTTTCCTTGTATTTTCCCTAGTTCAGACGATGAGGCTGTAAGTCCAGAGAGAGAGTCTTACTTGCTAATCCCTGTTCTTATTACCCCACAGGGTAAGAGATCACTTGTCCTGAAGGTCTTGGCTCCATTGAACTTTGCATTCTTTCCGGCTTTTCATTGCACTTCGAAGGTTCCTCTGCACAGAGAAATGCAGCACTGTGTCGACTGCAAACACAAGTCCTATCAGCAGGCAGAAAGTGATTTGATGCCATAGTGGGAAACCCCATGAGGTGGATGGTGATGACGGACCTAGCAGGAAAAATAGAGAGATGAGAAAAATGGACAGCAATAAGCCAGAAACTTGGAATAAATAACAAGGTCACCGGTACACAGTGTTCCCAACACCTGCCAAGAATCAGGTTCTAGAAAATGAATGGTGGGGGAATCCGGGGTGTTCTTTGCCCCCTTCTACTGAATCTCCATCTTAGTGTAATCTGCAGGGAGTGCAGCAGATCAAACACCTAGTCCTAGCTCCTGCTTGATAGGCAGGGTGCACAAAGAGTGTTTAGCAAGGTAAATTGTTATGAAATTGTCAGATGATGTCTAAAAATGGACAAATGTGTGGATTTTGGTTTCAAATTTTTCAATTGAAAAAAATGCATGTACCTGGGGGTGGTGGCATATGCCTTTAAGCCCAGCATTCAGGAGGTGGAGGCAGGGGGATCGATGTGAGATTGAGGCCAGCCTGGTCTACATAGAAAGTTCCAGGCCAGCCTGGGCTACAAGGAGACCCTGTCTTAAAAAAACCCAAAAATCATGTGTGTGTGCGTGAGTGTGTGTGTGTGTGTGTGTTTTGTGTGTGTGTGTGTTTTGTGTGTGCTTGCAAGTACAAGTGCAAGCATATGGAAGGCCAGAGGACAATCTTGCATATCATGTTCATGAAGGTTGTTTACCTCCTTTGAGAGAGTGTGCTGACGAGATTTTGTCAACTTCAGACAATCTAAGTCACTTGGAAAGAGGAAACCTCAATTGAGGAATCTTCCAGATCCAATTGGCCCCTGGCCAAGCCTGTGAATGTCTCGATTGATGACTAATGTGAGAGGACCCAGACCACTGTGGACAGCACCATCTCTAGGCAGGGGGTGCTGGGCTGTACAAGAAAGCCAGCTAGGGGCTGGAGACATGGCCCAGCATTAAACACTGCCCACATGGCAGCTAACAACCATTGTAACTCTAGTTCTCGGGGACCTGGCACCTTCTTTTAACCACCATGGGCACTGCATGCACATGAGCACTTATATATATGCACATAAAATAAAATAAAAAATTTAAACAGAAGAAAAAGAAAGCTCCCTGAGAATGAGATGGGAGTGAGCCAGTGAGCAGCATCTCTCCACGGTTTCTGCTTCCACCCCTGCTCTGACTTCCTTCAACCGTGGACTGTGACCTGGAAGTAGAAGCAGAAATAAACCCTTTCCTGCCCAAAGTTTCCATTTGGGTCATGGTGTTTATCACAGTAGCAGAAAACAAACTAGGACAAACAGAGTCTCACTGGCTTAGAGATCACCAATTAGGTTAAAAAGGTGGCCAGTGAGCCCTGGGGATGCCTTGTCCCCAGCTTCCCAGGTTGGGATTGCAAATACAAAAGTACACTACCCTCTCTTCACAATAGCAAAGAACTGGAACCAACCCAAGTGCCCCTCAACTGACGAGTGGATAGAGAAAATGTGGTACATCTACATAATGGAGTTCTATGCAGCAGTAAAGAAAGATGACATTGGGGCTGGAGAGATAGCCTAACAGTTAAGAGCACCAACTGCTCTTGCAGAGGACCTGGGTTCAATCTCCAGCACCCACATGGCGGCTAAGAACCATCTGTAACTCCAGTTCCAGGAGAACTCCAATTCCAGGGGAATCTGAGACCCTCTTCTGACCTCCTCGGCATTGCACGACACAGGTGCACAGACCTGCATGCAGACAGTACATTCATACACATACAAAAATAAATAAAATTTAAAAAATTCATTAAAAAAGAAAGATGACCATGAACTTTGCAGGTAAATGGATGAAGCTAGAAGATATCATACTATATCATACTAAGTGAAGTAACACAGTCCCAGAAAAACAAACGACGAATGATATCCCTCATTTGTGGATGCTAGTGCCAAATACCTAGTTGTATGGCAAACTGAGCAACATTAAAGTGATCTGAAAACAACTGTGCTCTTATATTGTGAATCCCTAAAAAAAAATTAAATAAAACAAAATAAAATAATGCCACACCTGGCATTTTTATGTGTGTTCCGACAATTTAACTCAGGCCTTCATGCTTTCAAGGAAGAACTTCAAGACTGACTGAGTCACCTCCGCCCTGGTTTCAATGCTTTACTTTTTATTTTATTTATATTTATTTTCTTTTGTTTATACTTTGTGTTATGGTATTTTTGAGACAGGGTCTCCCTGTAGCCCCAGCTGGATTGGAACTCACTATGTAGACCAGACTAGCCTTGAACTTACAGAGATCTGCCTGCCTCTGCCTCCCAAGTGCTAGGATTAAAAGCATGTGCCACCATGCCCCACAATCCTAGCACTTGGGAGGCAGAGGCAGGTGGATCTCTGTGAGTTCAAGGCCAGCCTGGTCTACAGAGTGAGTTCCAGGACAGCTGGGGCTACAGGTAGACCCTGTCTCAAAAAGACCAAAAAGAAAAAAAAAATGCTGTCACCTTTACCTATCTATCATAATATTGTGAAGGTCCACTGTGACAGTCAAACTAGATACATGTGCAGAAGCTAACACATTATAAACCTGGTATGATGTCACATGCCTGTAACACCAGAACTCAAGAGAGGCTGAGGTAGGAAGTTCATGAGTTCAAGACCATCCTGTGCCAACCTTAGCTGTGAGGCCCTATCTACAAAACAAAACACAAGACCTAAGAACTATTGGGGCTAACTAGATGGCTCAGTGGCTGAAGGGTCTTGCTGCCAAGGTGCCTGATGACCTTAATTTGAGCCCAGGACCCACACGGTGGAAGAAGAAAACTGACTCCTGAAAGTTGTCCTCTGAATTCCACAAGTGTGCGGGGGATACTCACACACACATGCATACACACACTAAATAAATGTAATAATAATAAAAGCTATCACATTAAAGTGATGAACTCTCACCTTGAACAATGATTTTCACGGACTCTGAAGACTTGTTGTTACGCCCAATAATCCCTCTGCAGAAGTAGGAGCCGCTGTGGTTTTGTGTAGCTTTGGGGATGTGGAATTCAGAATTCTGATGAAAATACCTTTTGCCCTTGCCATTCTGCAAATAAGTGACCTTGTATACAGGTCTGTTCTGCCAGCTGTGGCATTTCAGACGAATGGGCTCTCCTTCCTGGTACACCCACTGAGAGGTCTGGAGCAACAGCCAGCCTAAAAGACACAGAGACTCATTTACCGCCTGATCTTGGGATGCAATGGAAAGCCAGACCCAAAACTGTCCTACATAGAGAGCTCCCTTTGGGAAGAAGGTGGCTGGGCCTGCCAGAGTACTCAGATTACACGGTGACCTTTCGTCCAAGGAAGAAGAGGAGCATACACTCATGATCAGAGTTAGATACTAAGGATGAGGGAGGTGAGAAGCAGACTGGAGGATGTTCACCAGGTCTGTGAGGGCTAGACTTGGATTCAGTTTGGCAGGTTCTAGACCAAACGGTAAAAATTACATTTGAAAACGATTTGCCATATTTTTTAAAAAGGCCAGATTTCAGGGGAAGGAGACAAAGCTCAGTGGTTAATTAAGAGCATTGGCTGCTCTTCCAGAGGCCTGGGGTTCAGTTCCCAGAACCCTCATGGTGGCTGGCAACTGTGTGTAACTCCAGTTCCAGGGGACCAGACAACCCTCTTCTGGCCTCTGTGGGCTTTGCCTGTATGGGTGTACTTAAATACATGTAGGCAAAACACTTATACACATTAAAGAAAGACCCACAAAAATTTAAAGAGAAATAGACAACTATAAGAACATTGAAAGATTCTTGCAGTAGTCTGCAGATTAGGTGCCCATAGGAGTGGCTGTAGAGAGCACTAAGTGCAAAAGTTCAGCAAGAGGGGAGGGGGAAAGGCCGGAGGGAGGGGAAAGAGGAGAGGAGAAAGGGAGAGAAGGGAGGGACGAGTGTCTGCTCTCATGGTCATCCTAGCTGTGGAGCCTCAGGGACACCATTTTCATGACTAAGCATGGATTTCAAGAGAGAAAAATCTTCTATTACAATGACACCTGTTCTTGTAACTATCTCCTACTCCACACAGAGAGAATATGAAGTCATGGTTGGAGGGGACCTGGGAAAACAGAGATGATATATCAGGTAAATATTATGGCGGCAGGAGAAAATATTAATGAGAAAACGTTAGGAGTACAGAAAAAGGAAGGATGTGTATTTGAATATTAAAACTCCTATTTGAATATAAAACTTCCATTAAGGAGTTTTCTCTGAGGGAAGGGAGTGGGACCAAAGGTCATTTAAAATGTTTCCTTTTAGCCAGGCGTGGTGTCACAGGCCTTTAATCCTAGCACTTGGGAGGCAGGGTTCTGAGAGTTCAAGGCCAGCCTGGTCTACAGAGCGAGTACCAGGCCAGCTGGGGCTACAGGGAGACCCTGTCTCAAAAAGACCAAAAAAAAAAAAAGTTTCCTTTTTATTTATGTTTGAAACATAACAAAAATGACTTTTGTAGTAAAAACAAAACAAAATTTACTATAATTTTTTTAAAAAGTTACCACCTCATACTAAACCAAATTGATAGAAAATTTTAGTGAAGATTCTTTATTGAGAAGACATGCCAAATGGAGGCAATTTCATCAAGAGAGATCACGCTGGGCCTGGTGTACATAGTGTGTGCACCAGGTCACACCTTTAATCCTAGCACTCAGGAGGCAGAGGCACAGGCAGGTGGATCTCTGTGAGTTCAAGACCAGCCTGGTGTACATAGTGTACTCCAGGACAACCAGAGCTGGAGAGAGATCCTATCTTAAAAGACCAAAAAAGAGAGAGAGAGAGAGCGAGATCACTTATCTACTTATCCATCAAGTGAATCAGGGAGCTGAAACCAAATAAGAGAATCATGAGTTCAGGGCCAGCCTAGGCTACATAGGGAGTTCAGGGCCAGCCTAGGCTACATAGGGAGTTCAGGGCCAGCCTAGGCTACATAGGGAGTTCAGGGCCAGCCTGGACTATATGATCCATATTATCCAAAATCCCCCAAATCGACAAGCAACAGAAAGTGCCCCCAAAGAAGCAAACAAAAAATTAATTAACATGCCATGGTGTCTATACATCCTCTTTTTCGTTTTACAAGATCCCTGTCCTTTAAAAAAAAAGTTAATTTATTATTTTTAGTACATGAGTGTATGGCCTGCATGCAGGTAGGTGCACCCATGTCCTGCAATGCCCGAGGAGGTCAGAAGGGAATGTCGGACCCCCTGTAACTGGAGTTTATGCATAGTTGTTAGCAGTCACATGGGTGCTGGAAATAGAACCCAGGTCTTCTGTGAGAGCAGACAGTGTTCTTAACCACTGAGCCATCTCTCCAATCCCCCTCTTACTTAAAAAAATTATTTATTTATTTATTTATTATTTATTTGTTTATTTATATGAATGTACTGTCTGCATGTAGGTTTGTGCACCCGTGTTGTGCAATGCCACGGAGGTCAGAAGAGGGTGTCGGATTCCCCTGGAACTGGAGTTCTCCTGGAATTGGAGCTACAGACGGTTCTTAGCCGCCGCCATGTGGGTGCTGGGGATCGAACCTGTGTCCTCTGCAAGAGCAGTCGGTGCTCTTAACTGCTACGCCATCTCTCCAGTCCCCCCCCTTACTTTTTAAGGAATACACTGTTATTAGCACAAGCTCATGATTGACATGAATATAGCTTGACGTTTGAGGATTTTTTAAATCAAAATACTATTTAAAATGTTTTGATTTATGTGTTTTGTCTGCATTTATCTAAGTATACCACATGTGTGCAGTGCCTGTGGAGGCTGAAGAGGGGGTCAGATCCCCTGGAACTGGAATTACTGATGGTTGTTAGCCACCATGTGGGTGCTAGGACTGAACTTAGATCCTCTGCAAGAGCAGCCAGTGCTCTTAATCCCTGAGCTATCTCTCTAGTCCCTAAAATAGTATTTTTATTTTATTTAGTTTCTGAGACAAGGTCTTGATGTTCCTGTTGCTTCCTCTCAGTAGTTCCCCATCTTATTTGATCTTAGGTAGTCATTTCTCACCTAGCTCTGTAGAGTGAGAACTGTGCATTCTGAGTGGTATAATTAGAGGCAAGGGAGCCATGAAAATCAGTTTCATGGGCCCAATTCGGTGGGCTCCTGCTGTAGACCCATTTCTGTTACACACTTCTTCCCTTCCAGGCCTGTTCCATCCATTTATGTTATACAAATGAGGCAGGCATGGAAGTAGAGTCAAGTTTACAGATTTGTAATGTGATTCCAGGGATACAGTGAAAGATCTCTGCCTACAAAATAGTTCTCTTACCTGTTTGTGATACTGGGGTGGTGCACACTATTGTGCAGGCTGAGCATCTATGCACTTCCATTAAGAGGGCATTACTTTGTCACATTTATGCTAACCTGTGAATTTGAACATTACACTAATGGGAAGTGAGAGCAACGATGTGCAGTGAGGTGCTGTGGTTTGGGAGACAACAAGATATTAAGGCTCTGAGAGCCAGAAGGATGGGCTTTGGGGCCTTTAGCCAATATGAAATGTATAATCTAATAGTAAGAAGGAGATTGAGATCCCTAAAAGCAAATCCATTAATTTACCTAATAAATATTATGAAGCATCAATGTCTCCTCAGAGGACATATGCATGTTGACCACATTCTTGTGCATTTGGTGATTCCTGGAATCATTCAATGCCACGGTCCTGGTATACACCACAGGGTAGACTTTGATGTTTTGCCTAGGGTCTACATACAGCTAGAACTACATCTCTGCCACCCTTCTGTCACTTCACATCACTTCCCACTAGTTCAAATTCCCAAGAACATCAACTTTGTTTTTTTTCAGGATCCCTATTGGTGATTTCCCTCTTCCCCTTTGCCAACTCACCCATGTGGACCTCTAGTTGCACTGGGTCACTGAGCGTGGACTGGCCTGTCTTGCATTTGTACTCTCCACTGTGCCTGACTCTGGCATTCTGGATGAAGTAGATGGAGTCGTTGTGCAAGATAGGGCTTCCATTATGGAACCATTCGGTATAATTGTCCCCGGGAGGGTAGGTGCCCTGGCACCGGAGGGTCACATTGTCTTCCTCGAGCACCCGGATCCATTCAGGGTCTAGGATCACAATGGATTTTTGGAGATCTGCTGTGGAATCAAGAGAATGTGGAGTGAGGACAGACAGTTGAGTGAGGCCTAGACCAACATTCCCAGGGTAATGCAAAGCCAGAGGGAGCAAACCCACAATGCTCTCAGAAGGACCGGGACTCATTGTTACAGTATCTTGGCTGGAAAGCACTTGGTCCCATGCTTGATCTTCTCTGTAGCTGGGGAAAAAAACTGCCCAGAGAGAAGAGCACCAAGCCGGCTGTGTTGGGGGATTGCTCCCACCCACCCTACACCAGCAGTGTCCCATGATCCTTTCCCAGCTTCCTGTGTCCATGTGTCCATTGCAGTCATACGTCCCTCACTTGGTCAATCTAAGTAGCAAACTCACCAGCTCGAATGCCAGAGGAAACTACAAGAAAAAAAAAGACCATGAGTCAGATATTGAGCAGGGTGACTGGAGCATAGAGCGACCTAAAACTCCCCCCCCCACCTCTGTTCTGGGATTCTGGTTTTCTCCAGAATCAAGGTATTTATAGTGGATCTCTCTTCTGCTGTTTCCTGCTCACCTCCAGTGCCCCTACCTCCTGTTCTAATGGATACATAAATACTTATTTTTTTGGTCTTTTTGAGACAGGGTCTCCCTTTTGTTGCAGCTGGCCCGGAACTGGCTATGTAGACCAGATTGGCCTTGAACTCACAGAGATCCACCTGCCTCTGCTGGGATTAAAGGCATGCACCACCATGCCAGGCACAAATACTTATTGTTGACATTGTTCCCTTACTCCTTGTTCTATATTCAAACTGCCAAGTTAAAAGTTTCCCTAAGTCAAGCCACAGAAACTACTTTAACTTAAATCTCACCAGGAAAGAGAAGAAACCAAAAAGTGTAGCTGGATGCCAGCCTGAAGGAGACAGGTCTCAGGAACCACCTAGTTCTTGCTTTTCAATTTACACTTAGGGAAATGAAGACCCAAGGGGTGAACTCAGGGTGTTCCCTTCCTGGTGATGTGTGAATCAGAGTGGGCATTCTGCTTATCTCTAACCCTCTAGACAGTTTGTCTTAGGTGCTAAATCTTGGGTGATAGATGGGGTAAAGGGTCCCATCCCTTGGTGGGGGTCCCATCCCTGACCTGAAAAGTGGGGTCTCTGCTGAACACAGGGTATCATCCGCTTTCTCCTTGTTGACTTACCTAGAAGTAGCAGAGCCGTTGGTGGTAGCAGCTGCCACATGCTGCTGCACTAGAGACAAAGTCACCACAGATATCCGGAACCCTCGAGGGGCCTAGTTGAGTACAAGAGAGGAAGTAAATAGCCTTTCCCCAACCCCCCCCCCCCCGCAGGTTCCTTTTCCGGGAACATCATCTGATTCCTAAATGTCAGCTCTGCCAAGTGAGCCCTGTGGTAGGACAGAGATAGCAGGGCGATGACAACTGCGGAGGACACCAACGGGCAATGGAGCCACTTGTTGCAAAGCTTGGGTGGGTTGTGGCCAGTCGTACGTTCTTAGCCGCCATGTGGTGCTGGGGAATCGAACCCGGGTCCTCTGCAAGAGCGTCGGTGGCTGCTTAACACTCGCCTAGGCTCATCTCTCCGAGCAGCCCACCCCCCCCTATCTTAGAATTTAAACTCTCCTGCCTGACCTAGACCTACCCACCTCCAGCCAAGGACCTGACTACGTACAGAAAGTAGTCATTTAAATCGTTAAGCCACTCAAATTCCTATGTGTTTGCCTCCTCTGTTTGTGCCTACCACCACCATTTCTTTCAAAATTCAAAATGTACATGCTCCTGGGATATGTAACCCACAGAATCTACTAACTTCTTCGCGTGAATTTCAACAATTAATCCCACTCTCCTTTGTCTTTTTTCTTTTGTTTTTTTTTTTTCCTCGTTTTGGTTTCATTAAAAAATTCCAGGGAGGGGCAGATAGAGCGGAAAGGATCTGGAGAGGAGGAGACAAGCAGCGAAGGGCTGAAAGGATCATAGGAAAGATGGGGGTGCAAGGCGACAAAAACGCCTTCTAAATTTTTTCCCCTCTGTATGATTCCAATATTTCACTGTACTACATATAAATGCGTCTGGGCTTACATGGCGAATCACACCTTTAGTCCCAGCAACTCAAGAGGCAGAGGCAGGCAGATTCTCTGTGGTTCCAAGATCAAGCCTGGTCTTATTGTAGTGAACTTGCAAGGTCAGCCTAGGGCTACTAGTGAGACCCTTATCTCAGAAATAATAATACGAAGGGTTGGGAGAGAATGCTCAGTCGGTGTAAGAGTACTGGCTCTCTTCCTGCTCGCTGGACCTGGGTTTCAGATTCCCAGAACTGTACATGGTAGATAACAACATCACATGGTAACTCCAGTTCCAGGGATCTGTGACACCCCTATTCTGGACTCGATTCCCGGCACACACATACACAAAAAAAAAAAACAACAAATAATAAAGTTAAGTAAAAACATTAATAAAAGTATGAATAATCTTTAAGATATAAATAATAAAATAAAACGACTTTGGGGGCCCCCCAAATATTTCCTGGTGGGGTAAAATAGTGAAAAACATCGCTTCCTTAGGGAAGACGGGTGATAAATGAACATGGTTAGAAACCCACAAGGAAGGGCAGAATTATTGCTAAATATTGGCGGGACGCACTATGGTGCTGACTGGAAACGGCCAAAGAATGTTAAAAGTTGGCCAACAGCCCAAGCTGGCAGGGGATGGCCCAACACCCACACGCATGCGGGACAGCTCGAATTAGACTCCATTAGGTCATAAAGGGAAAAGAAGAAAAGGATAAGCCTGGATGGGGCATGGGTGTAGAAATCTGAGGTCCGGGGGATGTGGACAGGATAAAAACACATCATACACATTGTATGACATTAGCTCCAATAAAAGATAAAACTAAGAATTTAACGCATTACGATCTTAGGCATAAGTGGGCGGCCCATCACCTTATAATCTCCTATCACTCTACCGTGAGGCAGAGGCAGGGGGGGATCTTTCCGTGTTGTTAAGGCCAGCCTGCGTCTACGAGTGAGTTCCAGGACAGCTTGGGCTACAGGGAGACCACTGTCTCGAAAAGACAAAAAAAAAAAAAAAAAGAAAAAAAAAAAAAAAGAAAAATAGAAATAAACCATAACTAAAAATTTTCACTGTGTTCCTAGGTGCACACCTTCCGTGACAAAACTGAGATGAGATGAAGACATGAGATGTGGGGACCTGGCAGTATGGTTTCCACTAAGGAAGCTCAAGTGGCTGCTGTGTACCTAGACCCTAAACATCATTTTGCTGTCATAGTTCAGTGTACCAGGAGAAGACTGAAGTAAGCAGAAGCTCCCTGTCTGATACATCGCTGCCCTTTTGAGGCCTCTCTTCGTGGATTTCCCTTCTTGGCTGAGCATCAAAGGATTTCAGAAGTTGTAAGCATGGCCACCTGGCTCTGTGTTTTGTGCCTGTGAGGAGGCAGATCACGATGGTGGCAGAAGCATGTGGCAGAGCTGGCAGAGCTGTGGCAGAAGCATGTGGCGGAGCGTCGATGGTGGCAGAAGCATGTGGCAAGCTCGATGGTGGCAGAAGCATGTGGCGAGCTCGATGGTGGCAGAAGCATGTGGCGGAGCTCGATGGTGGCAGAAGCATGTGGCAGATCGCGATGGTGGCAGAAGCATGTGGCAGAGTGCGATGGTGGCAGAAGCATGTGGCAGAGCGCGATGGTGGCAGAAGCATGTGGCGGAGCTCGATGGTGGCAGAAGCATGTGGCAGAGCTCGTGGGGCGAGCTCGATGTGGCAGAACGCATGTGGCAGGAGCATGTGGCAGAAGCATGTGGCAGAGCTCGATGGTGGCAGAACCATGTGGCAGCATCGCGATGGTGGCAGAAGCATGTGGCAAGAGCTCGATGGTGGCAGAAGCATGTGGCAAGCTGAGGGGCAGACGTAAGCTCGATGGGCAGAAGCATGTGGCAGAGGAAACTGCTCTTCAAGGCAGCCAATAAACAGAAGCCAGGAATAGGGACCTTCACTCCAGGGGGCCAGGGCTGTACTCGCCACATTAGCCCAGGATAGCTTTATGTTTGTTGATTCGCTGGAGCTGTCTATGGGTAGCAGCTAAAGTCCAGGGCTCCTTACTAGAAAAAGTAAGAAGGGGCAGCAGGAAGTGGTACTATTAGTACTGTCTTGTCTTTTCTACTTCCTGACAAACATATTCACACACCAGCCCTCCCCCAACTTCCACTGAACCAGGTCTAACTGTCACAACAGTCTAAGTCCAGACCAAAAAAAAAAAAAAATAAAAAAAAGGTCAAATGCCCTATTTGGTAGTGCTGCTCCCCCAGTGGGTTCCTAGACATCTGAGCCGTTCTCACCTATTTTGAGTAAACAGCAGCTATGTGAGGGCAAGCCATGCTTAGCAGGGGTTGAGTGGAGGCCTGGGCTACCACAGAAGCCTGTCGATCTCGATCACTGCTTTGGCCAAATGCCTTTTCACTCCTGAATCATAAAAAAACACTTCTAGGTTTTACTTTTGTTTTGCTCCTTGGTAGAGTCAGTTGAATCTGTCCATTGCTGTCCATTCACTCCATAAATTTCTTGCAAGCAGTCCCTCCTCCACAGCTGCATGTCTAGATGTCTGATAAAGGCAGGCATGGACATGACTACTGTTCAAATGCTTCTCACCTGATTTCAGTGACATTGGGTAAAATACAGACACGAGTATCTGGAAACCCCAAGGCTCATTACCACAGTGCCTGGATGCCTTGTTTGGAAAACCTAGAAATGGGAAGCATGCCTACAAGGCATAGAGGTCTCTGAGGTGAGGGGTGGGGTATCTCCAGGCACTTTCTATTCTTCAGTTTCCTGATGGCTTTCTGCCATCTGACTTCTGCTATAAGGCATTTACTCTAGTTTTCTTTCTATGAAGTTTCATTTTCTTCTCCGACTCATCTTCTCCCTGTGGTCCTCAAATGTAGGAACAAATTGTTAGAATAGAAGGGGATAGGATAGGCTAGACAGGAGGAGAGGAGAGAGCACAGAGGGGAGAGGGGGCCAAGGTGGGTGTGAGGCATTCAGAGGGGTTTTCTGAGGGTGTGTTGAGCAGTCCATGAATTGAGTGTTGCAATGATTTGTTTTTCAGCGAGGAGTAAAAATACAAGATTTTTGCAGAGGGTGCTGGGGTATCTTATATAGACTCTTTCTGGTGAATACACATTTGTCTTTGCCTTTTTATTTTTTTTTTTTTTTCTAAATTTCCTCTCTTCTCCCTCTTTTTTCTCTTCGTATCCTTCTCCTCACTGTTTCCCTTCTTCTCTCACTTTAATTTTCCTTGAGGACTGAAATGCCAGGAACGGCACAGTTTCCTGAGTTTTACAGAGTCCAATCAATTATCATCCCCAGCTGATCATGTGTAAGAGAATACGAGTGTGTCAGTGGGAGAAGCTTGCACCCCTTCACCTGGGGCTCCTATCATCTCCTCTTCAGCTGTTGGGACAGGAAGAAGAGAGAGGGGGAAAGGATGGGACCAGAAGAGAGGACTATTCGGCAAGAGAGACAATGCAAGAGTGCCAGACTTATAAACCTCAAGGCTTGCCCACTCCGAGTGACGCGCTCTTTCTTCTTCCTTCCTTGGACTCCACTTGCCTAAAAGATCCCACAACTTTCAATAGCAAAAGCCACAAGCTCTGGAGCAATGATGTTCAAATACGGATGAGCAATGGGGGATCTACGCACGTGTTCAAACCGTAACAGTTGTGGATGCACCCCGCCTCGTCTGAAACTCTTTTAATGCTTGTGCTTCAACATTGTCACTTGTCACATTGTGGACTATAAAGCCTTTGAAGGAATCTGTTCATTTTGTTTAATAACTTTATCCCCAACATTCAGCTTAGGGTTTGGCATCTTGTAGGCATTCAATTAACAGTGGTCAAGCAATCAAAAGGGCTCTCTAGGTAAACAGTATGTACTTTACTTTGAGAGCTATCAGTAACTAACAAAAGAGTCTCAGCTGTGAGTAGCATGATACATTTTACATTGTATGAAATTTACTCGTGAGGGCTGGAGAGATAGCCCCTAGCAGTTAAGAGCACTGGACGTTAGCCGTGTTGCTCAGTGATAAACCAAGGACCCTGAAGGCCGTTGCAGATCCCCACGCACCTCACATGGGAAGCCGCTGAAGACTGTCTTTTAACAATCCAGTTCCAAGGGAATCCGAACCCCTCTTCTGTACCGTCCAAGCGGGACGAATCATCGGAGGCGACTGGGGAACTAATTCACTCATCATATTACTTCTTGCTGTATTTCCTTTTCTAATAATCCCGGTACATTTTCTTTTAACTGTTATTACTTAAATAGTTTAGTTACGAATTAATGTAATTTACAATTGCATGCAATTACTAACACTACTTAACAAACTAATGCTACTATTACTAACCCAGTTTTACGTACACACCGGGCAATAGCTTAGATAACACAGAGAACATTAAATATACACAGTAGTTGAGCCAATCATGCAGCTTCAGATTATAGTACATAGTGCCTATGATGGAGAACTTCAGGTAGTTATCATTTTGCACATCTATGTTAAATAGACATCTTGATCTCTGAAGTGACAATACCTGCATACTGTTGCATGAATTGTTAACATGGCAGGGTCATATCCATATTAACCATTTCATCTTTTTTGTTTTCTTTTTTTTTGTTTTTTTTTTTTTTTGGTCTTTTCTGCCCGGTACTTTTTTTCTCTCTGTATACAGCCGTCTGGCCTTTTATTGAACGTACCAAATGCGATCTGCCTACCTCATAGCACTCCACCAAGTGCTAGGATATAAAGGTCCTGCTCGCAGACCTCTATCGCATTTTCCCAACGCCCGGCTTCATAACAAATCATCTTAAAAGTTACTGAACGCATGGCGCACTGAAGTGTTTACTTTCAGCCAAGCGCCTTTTGGTCCATGAGAACCGAGCACCATGGCTTGCAGACCGAAGCGCCATTTCTCTCTCAGCCTTGACAGATATCTTCATCTTCAGACCCACTCTTGTCTCCCACACTCTCCTCTGTATTTCCGTCTCGCAGCAATTCGCATGACTTATGTGTGTACAAAACCTGCATGCGACAGATAACATCCATAAACACATAACAAAATAAATAAATAATATAAATAAATAAATAAATAATAAAAGAAATTACTATGAAACAGCTGGGTGTTGGTGGTTCTGTAGTTTTAAATATCCCAGCACTCAGGAAGCCTGGTTTACTACAGTGATTTCTCAGGCCAAACTTAAGGGACTAAGGTGGACCTGGATGTTCAAAATGACAAAAAAAAAATAAAAAAAAAAAAAAATAAGCTAAAAAATAGTATGGCTCAAACGTAGTAAACTGGGTTTCATAGGGCTGAGAAGACTGAAATGGTAAGGGATCAGTCAGAAGGCTATCTTCACAACAATCTTAGTTTGAAACATATAATGGTAGATTCCTCTATTTAAAAAAAGGAAATCTAGTGACCATCCTTAGAGAAAATGTGTGCGAAAGAAGGTAGAATGGATGGGCTAGAAATGAATTTGTCTGTAAGAGACACTCCTCCCGAATGAAAATGTTTCCGCAAAGTGAGGTCCTGGAGTGAGCGCTCTTTCTGACTAGAAGGGGATGGTAGGTCCCACCTTTCAGAGGAGCAGAAGCTAAATACAGAGGAGAAGAAACTCTGGGAAGGGGAGAAAATGTTCTCAGTGAGTGTGAGGTAGCTGTGGAGATTTCAGGTGAAGAAGCCAGGAAGTCAGTCAGACTCAGGCCCTGGGCCACAATAGAGAGACTGGGGCCAAAGACACCACTTAGGAGGCAATATGTGGTAGTCGTCTAAACTTTAGATGCCAGCTTGGGTTGTCTCCCAAGGAAACATGCAAGTACGCACGCTCCTTTTCCCCTGATTTAAGTAGCTCCACGCAGACCTCCTTCAGAGCCATTAGGTGCAGCTAAAACAAGCAGCAATGTAGTATGGACTCAGCTCCTAGGAGTAGCTTATGATAGCACATTAACCAACACATGCATATAGGGGAGAAAATGAAGACTCCTATAATTAGGCCTTATGGAGAAATTATATTATATTAGCCTATAGCCAACTGTACAAGTATTATCAGTTTGTGTAAAAATAGGGGCCAGCAAGGGTTGCGGAAACGGGAGGCTGAGAAGAAAACCAAATCGAGAGGAGAACTTAGAACACCAATTTTCCCACTGTGTGAAAAGGAAGACTAGCTGATGAAGGAGAGTGGGCAGGGATCTTGAAGATCGTCAAGGAGGTCGACAACACTGAAAAAAAAGGGGATAAGGACTTCTGTCAGTGACGTAATCAGGAAACTAGTAATGGCCCAGGCCGGAGTAATTTCTCTCACAAGTCTAGAGACCAAAGATGTGTTTTCTCACAGATCAAAGTATTGGCAGGGTTTCATTCTGAAGGCCTCTCTCCTTGGTTCGTGCAGATGGCTACCTTCTCCGTTATGTCTCCTGAATCTTTTCCACTTGTGAGAAAACACATCTCTATTGTTTAAGCCAATTGTCTGTGGTACTTTGTTATGGCGGATTTAGAAAACTGAGGTAGGCAGCTGGAGGGCAGGTAAGTGACCAAGGCTGGGCTTCTGGGATGTTGAATCCTGAAGAAAATGCCCTTGTTAACTCATGAGGGAGATTCACTTCTAAGATTGAGTCCCAGACAGCAAAGCAGTGGGATAAGCTGCTTTGCTTTCTTTTCCATCCCAGAATTTCTTTCATTACTTATTCTAGCCAGATTCTGATTTCGTTTCTTAAAACCAAGAGAAGGAGGCATGGCAACTAGAGGGAATCAAGGATAGAAAGAGAGATTTCATTTGATTTAAGTGAAAGGCTTGAGCTTGTTTATAGATCTTTGGCAAGAAGCCAGAGAGGAAAAGAAAGTTGGATGCTGTTCAGGGAGGGATATGTTGATGACTCAAAGTGATGGATTTTGAAAATTGTGAAATAGGAATAGCGGACATGAGGATTCAATCCAAACTGGATATGGTATACCTCTCCTAGACTCCGGAGTCAGGAAGGTGAGGAACTGAAGCAGGCAAATAATCCAATGCCAAGTAAGGGAATGCTCAATGTCTTCTTTTTTTTTTTTTTTTGGAGACAGGGTCTCCCTTTTCAGTCCCAAGCCTGGCCTGGAGCATCGACACTGTAGACCGGCTGCCATGAACTCACTAGAGATCTGCTTGGCCGCTCCTCCAGAGTGCTGGGAATTAAATGGTGAGCTAGCGCCACACTCCTCCGGCTGGGGAGGTTAATGTCTTTTATAACTATTTATCACAGACTTCTCCTCACATGGCTCAGGGATATCACAAAAGAAGTGGATAGAAGGATTGTCCAAAGAGTCCAAAGAGAATAGATATTTGTAATTGAACATGATGGTGCCACTGCACACATGACCTTACAGCATCTGGGACAGCATGCACTACACTTGCACAAGATCAAGGCAGCCCAAATCCTAGCATGGACGGGGAAGGAATAACAGTGCTAACTCCACACCTCTGCAGCCTTCTCCACTCTCTGAGAACCATTTAGCAAAAAGCTGGCTCGCGGGGTGTAGGTGGAGAGTCACTGGTTCCTTCTTTAAGCATGGAACCCCTGTGAGTCGCCGTGTGGTACCCACGCCGCCAGTGGAGGTGCTGGTTAGTTCTATGTTAACTTGACGTGAACTAGAGTCACCTGGGAAAAAAAAATCTAATCATTTGAAGAATTTCTTCATGTCCACCACCTATTGTCATCATCCGCAAGGTCTGTGAGGCATTTTCTATGAAATCTGTGCCCGTGATGTGTGAGCAGGCCTCACCACTGTGAGTGTAGTATTCATCCTGGTCTAGTTGGGTGCGTGAGTTGTATCAGAAAGTGTAGCTGATCAAGCCAGAGGAAGCAAGGCCAGTAGAGCCAGCTATGTTCTTACATGCCTCTACTGTCCGTGCATCCTAGTTCCTGCCTTGAGATTTTCTGCCTTGGCTTCCCTCAGTGATGGACTCCACTGGGAGTTTTTGAAGATAAAATAATCTCTTCTCTTCCCAAGTCGAACCTATTTGGTTCAGGAATGTGTTTAATCACACCGCATCAGAAAATCAAACTAGAACACTACACCATAAACATATCAGCCACTAAGTGGGACTCAGTGGGATTTTTTTTTCTATATTAAGAGCACATGAAGTGGAGAGGGAGGAAATTGGTTGTAGATTTTGATCACAACACAGTCATACACATCGTATGAAATTCTCGGGCAATAAAAACGAAAGTTAACGTCTTATATGTCTGATGGTCCTGATTTTCTTGGGTAAGAAGGGATTAAAGTCATTTGTCAAGAAAGGTGATGACAGTTATGGTGGGGGCTTGGCGACACCAGAGACTCCTTAGACATTGAGGAACAGAGACAAGCTATCCTTCCTTTGCTCTGTCTGAATATTGATCCTGACCTAACACAATCCATTTAATGCCATTGTGGTGCTATGGAGGGAGAGCCTGAGTCTTGATATGAAAAAAGACTTACTGGACCAAATTAATGCCAGTAGGCCNTTTTTTTTTTTTTTTCCTGTTTTGTTTCATTAAAAGAAATCCAGGCAGGGGGAGTGGAGCGGAATAGGCTCTGGGAGGAGGAGACAGCAGCGAAGGGCTGAAAGGATCATAGGAAAGATGGGGGTGCAAGGCGACAAAAACGCCTTCAAATTTTTTCCCCTCTGTATGATTCCATTCACTGACTACATAAAATGCGTCTGGGCATGGCGACTCACACCTTTAGTCCCAGCACTCAAGAGGCAGAGGCAGGCAGATCTCTGTGAGTTCAAGATCAGCCTGGTCTATGTAGTGAATTCAAGGTCAGCCAGGGCTACATAGTGAGACCCTATCTCAGAAATAAGTAAACAAGGGTTGGGAGAGATGGCTCAGTGGTTAAGAGTACTGGCTCTTCCTGCGGTGGACCTGGGTTCAGTTCCCAGAACTGGTGGATAACAACCACTGGTAACTCCAGTTCCAGGGGATCTGATGCCCTATTCTGGACTCTGCAAGGATTGCCTGACACTTACCCACATGCAGACAAATCATCCGTACATATAAAGTAAAAATAAATAAAAATAAATAAAATTTGAATAATTCAAGAACATGCTCCTTGGGCAAGACCTGGGTGATAATGACATGGTTAGACCCACAAGAAGGGCAGAATTATTGCTAAATATGGGGCCACTATGGTGCCCTGACTGGGAAACGGCAAAGAATGTTAAAGTTGGCCAACAGCCCAAGCTGCAGGGGATGGCCCAACACCCACACGCATGCGGGACAGCTCGAATTAGACTCCATAGGTCATAAAGGGAGAAAAGAGAAAAGGATATGAAGCCTGGAGGGGCATGGGAGAAATTGGAGGTCCGGGGGATGTGGACAGGATAAAAACACATCATACACATGTATGACATTCTCAAAGAATAGATAAATAAGCCGGGCGTGGTGGCCCACGCCTTTAATCCTATCACTCAGGAGGCAGAGGCAGGGGGATCTTTGTGAGTTTAAGGCCAGCCTGGTCTACAGAGTGAGTTCCAGGACAGCTGGGGCTACAGGGAGACCCTGTCTCGAAAAGACAAAAAAAAAAAAAAAAAAAAAAAAAGAAATAGATAAATAACGAAAAAAATTTCCCAGTGTGCCAGGTGCACACCTTCCGTGACAAAACTGAGATGAGATGAAGACATGAGATGTGGGGACCTGGCAGTATGGTTTCCACAGGAAGCAGTGGCTGCTGGTACCTAGACCCTAAACATCATTTTGCTGTCATAGTTCAGTGTACCAGGAGAAGACTGAAGTAAGCAGAAGCTCCCTGTCTGATACATCGCTGCCCTTTTGAGGCCTCTCTTCGTGGATTTCCCTTCTTGGCTGAGCATCAAAGGATTTCAGAAGTTGTAAGCATGGCCACCTGGCTCTGTGTTTTGTGCCTGTGAGGAGGCAGATCACGATGGTGGCAGAAGCATGTGGCAGAGCGCAATGGTGGCAGAAGCATGTGGCAGAGCGTGATGGTGGCAGAAGCATGTGGCAGGAGCTCGATGGTGGCAGAAGCATGTGGCAGAGCTCAATGGTGGCAGAAGCATGTGGCGGAGCTCGATGGTGGCAGAAGCATGTGGCAGATCGCGATGGTGGCAGAAGCATGTGGCAGAGCTGCGATGTGGCAGAAGCATGTGGCAGAGTGCGATGGTGGCAGAAGCATGTGGCGGAGCTCGATGGTGGCAGAAGCATGTGGCAGAGCTCGATGGTGGCAGAGCTCGATGGTGGCAGAAGCATGTGGCAGGAGCATGTGGCAGAAGCATGTGGCAGAGCTCGATGGTGGCAGAACCATGTGGCAGATCGCGATGGTGGCAGAAGCATGTGGCAGAGCGAATGGTGGCAGAAGCATGTGGCAAAGCTCGATGGTGGCAGAAGCATGTGGCAAAGCTCGATGGTGGCAGAAGCATGTGGCAGAGGAAACTGCTCTCAAGGCAGCCAATAAACAGAAGCCAGGAATAGGGACCTTCACTCCAGGGGGCCAGGGCTGTACTCGCCACATTAGCCCAGGATAGCTTTATGTTTGTTGATTCGCTGGAGCTGTCTATGGGTAGCAGCTAAAGTCCAGGGCTCCTTACTAGAAAAAGTAAGAAGGGGCAGCAGGAAGTGGTACTATTAGTACTGTCTTGTCTTTTCTACTTCCTGACAAACATATTCACACACCAGCCCTCCCCCAACTTCCACTGAACCAGGTCTAAACTGGCACAAATGAGCACATCTCAAGTAGCCAGACCAAAAAAAAAAAAAAAAAAAAAGGTCAAATGCCACTATTTGGTAGTGCTGCTCCCCCAGTGGGTTCCTAGACATCTGAGCCGTTCTCACCTATTTTGAGTAAACAGCAGCTATGTGAGGGCAAGCCATGCTTAGCAGGGGTTGAGTGGAGGCCTGGGCTACCACAGAAGCCTGTCGATCTCGATCACTGCTTTGGCCAAATGCCTTTTCACTCCTGAATCATAAAAAAACACTTCATAGGTTTTACTTTTGTTTTGCTCCTTGGTAGAGTCAGTTGAATCTTGTCCATTGCTGTCCATTCACTCCTATAAATGTTCTTGCAGCAGTCCCTCCTCCACAGCTGCATGGTCTAGATGTCTGATAAAGGCAGGCAATGGACATGACTACTGTTCAATGCTTCTCACCTGATTCAGTGACATTGGGTAAAATACAGACACGTAGTATCTGGAAACCCCAAGCTCATTACCACAGTGCTCTGGATGCTTGTTTGGAAAACCTAGAATGGGAAGCATGCCTACAGGCCATAGATGGTCTCTGAGGTGAGGGGTGGGTATCTCCAGGCACTTTCTATTCTTCAGTTTCCTGATGGCTTTCTGCCATCTGACTTCTGCTATAAGGCATTTACTCTAGTTTTCTTTCTATGAAGTTTCATTTTCTTCTCCGACTCATCTTCTCCCTGTGGTCCTCAAATGTAGGAACAAATTGTTAGAATAGAAGGGGATAGAATAGGCTAGACAGGAAGGAGAGGAGAGAGCACAGAGGGGAGAGGGGGCCAAGGTGGGTGTGAGGCATTCAGAGGGGTTTTCTGAGGGTGTGTTGAGCAGTCCATGAATTGAGTGTTGCAATGATTTGTTTTTCAGCGAGGAGTAAAAATACAAGATTTTTGCAGAGGGTGCTGGGGTATCTTATATAGACTCTTTCTGGTGAATACACATTGTCTTTGCCTTTTATTTTCCCTCTTCTTCTCCCCAACTCTCTGTATCCTTTTCCCTCTCTTCTGTTCCTTCTCCTCACTGTTCCCTTCTTCTCTCCCTTTATTTCCTTTGAGGACTGAAATGCCAGGAACGGCACAGTTTCCTGAGTTTACAGAGTCCAATCAATTATCATCCCAGCTGATCATGGTAAGGAATACGAGGTGTCAGTGGAAGCTTGCACCCCTCACCTGGGGCTCCTCATCTCCTCTCAGCTTTGTGGACAGGAAGAGAGAGAGGGAGGAAAGGAGGGACAGAGAGAGACTATTGGCAAGAGAGACAATGCAAGAGTGCCAGACTATAAACCTCAAGGCTTGCCCCCCAGTGACCCTCTTCTTCTTCCTTCCTGGACTCCACTTCCTAAAGATCCCACAACTTTCAAAGGCAAAGCCACAAGCTCTGGAGCAGATGTTCAAATACATGAGCATGGGGGACACGTCACGTTCAAACCGTAACAGTTGTGATGCACCCGCCCTCTGAAACTCTTTTAATGCTTGTGCTTCAACATTGTCACTTGTCACATTGTGGACTATAAAGCCTTTGAAGGAATCTGTTCATTTTGTTTAATAACTTTATCCCCAACATTCAGCTTAGGGTTTGGCATCTTGTAGGCATTCAATTAACAGTGGTCAAGCAATCAAAAGGGCTCTCTAGGTAAACAGTATGTACTTTACTTTGAGAGCTATCAGTAACTAACAAAAGAGTCTCAGCTGTGAGTAGCATGATACATTTTACATTGTATGAAATTACTCTGAGGGCTGGAGAGATAGCCTAGCAGTTAAGAGCACTGACTTCCTCTTGCAGAGGACCCAGGTTCGATCCCCAGCACCCACATGGAGGCTGAGAACTGTCTTTAACTCCAGTTCCAGGGGAATCCGACGCCCTCTTCTGTACCGTCCAGCGGTACGAATCATCGGAGGCGGACTGGGACTGAATCACTCATCTAACTTATTCTTTGTAATTTCTTTTAATGGTACCATTTCCTTTTAACTTTAAGATTCTTAATGTTATTTACAATTAATGTTATTTACAATTGCATGCAATTACTAACACTACTAACAACTAATGCTACTATTACTAACCATTACTAACAGCAATAGCTTAGAAACAAAGAATATTTATACCAGTATTGAGCCAATCAGCAGCTTTGCATCTATAGATACAATTCCTTATGTATGAAACTTTGTGTTTATAGATACAATTTCTTATGTAAAATGCTATGTTCATGAAGTTGACAAGGTAACATAACATATCATCTTTTTTTTTTTTTTTTTTTTTTTTTTTTTTTTTTTTTTTTTTTTTTTTTTTGTTTTTTTTTTTTTTTTTTTTCTCTCTGTATACCAGGTTGGCCTTGAACTACAAAGGATCTGCCTACCGCTCTAGCCTCCCAAGTGCTAGGGATGTAAAGGCCTGCGCCACCATGCCCGGCCATAACATATCATCTTAAAAGTTACTGAAGCATGCGCACTGTGTTCTTCAGCCAGCGCCTTTTGGCCAGAGACCGAGCACCATGGCTGCAGACCAAGCGCCATTTCTCTTCAGCCTGTCACTTCAGACACTCTTTGTCTCCCACACTCTTCTAATCTCCGCAGCATTGCATGACATGGGTGTACAAACCTGCATGCAGACAGTACATTCATACACATACAAAAATAAATAAATAAATAAATAAATAAATAAATAAAAAGAAATTACTCTGAAAGCTGGGTGTGGTGGTCTGTGTTTAAAATCCCAGCACTCAGGAAGCCTGGTTTACACAGTGATTTCCAGGCCACTTGGGGCTACAGGTGGACCTGGTTTCAAATGACAAAAAAAAAAAAAAAAAAAAAAAAAAAAGCAAAAATAGTAGTCTAAAAGTGTAAAACTGGGTTTCAGGGCAGAGAGACTGAAATGGAGGGACAGTCAGAAGGCTACTTCAACAATTTAGTTGAAATATAGGAGATCCTCTATTTAAAAAAATGGAAATGCAGTGACCATACCTTAGAGAAATGTGAAGAAGGTAGAATGGATGGGACTAGAATGAATTGTCTGTAAGAGACACTTGAATGAAATGTTGTCCGCAAGAGGCCTGGAGGAGGCTCTTTCTGACTAGGGGGATGGTAGCACCTTTCAGGGACAGAAGAAATACAGAGGAGAAGAAACTCTGGGAAGGGGAGAAAATGTTCTCAGTGAGTGTGAGGTAGCTGTGGAGATTTCAGGTGAAGAAGCCAGGAAGTCAGTCAGACTCAGGCCCTGGGCCACAATAGAGAGACTGGGGCCAAAGACACCACTTAGGAGGCAATATGTGGTAGTCGTCTAAACTTTAGATGCCAGCTTGGGTTGTCTCCCAAGGAAACATGCAAGTACGCACGCTCCTTTTCCCCTGATTTAAGTAGCTCCACGCAGACTCCTCCAGAGCCTTGGTGCAGCTAAAACAAGCAGCAAGAGTATGGCTCAGCTGTAGAGTGCTTGATAGCACATTAACCACACAGCATTAGGGGAGAAAAGAAGACTTATAATTAGGTATGGAGAATATATATATTAGCTCTATAGCCAACTGTAAAGATTATCAGTTGAGAAAAAAGGGGCCAGCAAGGGAAACGGGAGGCTGAGAAGAAAACCAATGAGAGGAACTTAGAACACCAATTTTCCCACTGTGTGAAAAGGAAGACTAGCTGATGAAGGAGAGTGGGCAGGGATCTTGAAGATCGTCAAGGAGGTCGACAACACTGAAAAAAAAGGGGATAAGGACTTCTGTCAGTGACGTAATCAGGAAACTAGTAATGGCCCAGGCCGGAGTAATTTCTCTCACAAGTCTAGAGACCAAAGATGTGTTTTCTCACAGATCAAAGTATTGGCAGGGTTTCATCTAAGGCCTCTCTCCTTGGTGTGCAGATGGCTACCTTCTCCGTTATGTCCCTGAATCTCTTCCACTTGTGAGAAAACACATCTCTATTGTTTAAGCCAATTGTCTGTGGTACTTTGTTATGGCGGATTTAGAAAACTGAGGTAGGCAGCTGGAGGGCAGGTAAGTGACCAAGGCTGGGCTTCTGGGATGTTGAATCCTGAAGAAAATGCCCTTGTTAACTCATGAGGGAGATTCACTTCTAAGATTGAGTCCCAGACAGCAAAGCAGTGGGATAAGCTGCTTTGCTTTCTTTTCCATCCCAGAATTTCTTTCATTACTTATTCTAGCCAGATTCTGATTTCGTTTCTTAAAACCAAGAGAAGGAGGCATGGCAACTAGAGGGAATCAAGGATAGAAAGAGAGATTTCATTTGATTTAAGTGAAAGGCTTGAGCTTGTTTATAGATCTTTGGCAAGAAGCCAGAGAGGAAAAGAAGTTGGATGCTGTTCAGGGAGGGAATATTTGATGACTCAAGTGTGGATTTTGAAAATGTTGAAATAGAATACGGATGGGGATTAGTTCCAAACTGGATATGGAATACCTCTCCTAGCTGGAGTCAGGAGGTGAGGGAATAAGCAGGCAAATCCAATGCCAAGTAAGGGAGCTAATGTCTTTTTTTTTTTTTTTTGAGACAGGGTCTCCCTTTAGTCCCAGCTGGCCTGGAGCTCGCACTGTAGACCAGGCTGGCATTGAACTCACAGAGATCTGCTTGCCTCTGCCTCCAGAGTGCTGGGATTAAAGGTGTGCGCCACCACTCCCGGCGGGAGTTAATGTCTTTTATAACTATATCACAACTTCTCCCTCCATGGCTCAGGGAATATCACAAAAGAAGGGATAGAAAGATTGTAAGAGCCAAAGAGAATAGATATTTGTAATTGAACATGATGGTGCCACTGCACACATGACCTTACAGCATCTGGGACAGCATGCACTACACTTGCACAAGATCAAGGCAGCCCAAATCCTAGCATGGACGGGGAAGGAAGTCCTACACCTTCCTGAGGAACCATTAGCAAATAAGGGCTGCTGGGGGTAGGGAGAGTCAGTTTTCTTTAAGCATGGAACCCCTGTGAGGGTACCCACGCGCCAGTGGAGGTGCTGGTTAGTTCTTGTTAACTTGACGTGAACTAGAGTCACTTGGGAAGAAAAAAATCTCAGTTGAGGAATTTCTTCCACCACCATTGTCCATATCCAAGTCTGTGAGGCATTTTCTTAACTGCTGGTTGATGTGGGCAGGCCTCACCCACTGTGGTGTAGTATCATCCCTGGTCAGTGGGGCTGAGCTGTATCAGAAAGGTAGCTGATCAAGCCAGAGGAAGCAAGCCAGTAAGCAGCATTTTTCTATGCTCTCTGCTCCAGTTCCTGCCTTGAGATACTGCCTTGGCTTCCCTCAGTGATGGACTGCCACTGGGAGTTTTAAGATAAAATAATCTCTTCTCTTCCCAAGTGATTTTGGTCAGAATGTTTAATCACAGCATCAGAAAATCAAACTAGAACACACACCCATAAACATACAGCACTAAGTGGACTCAGTGGGATTTTTTTTTTCTTTTAAAGAGCACATGAAGTTGGGAGGGGAGGAAATGGTGTAGATTTTGATCACAACACATCATACACATGTATGAAATTCTCGGGCAATAAAAACGAAAGTTAACGTCTTATATGTCTGATGGTCCTGATTTTCTTGGGTAAGAAGGGATTAAAGTCATTTGTCAAGAAAGGTGATGACAGTTATGGTGGGGGCTTGGCGACACCAGAGACTCCTTAGACATTGAGGAACAGAGACAAGCTATCCTTCCTTTGCTCTGTCTGAATGACTGACCTACACAATCCATAATGCCATTGTGGTGTATGGAGGGAGGAGCTGAGTCTTGATATGAAAAAAGACTACTGGCCAAATAATGCCAGTAGGCCAGCTGATCTGGATGGCTCTGGATTTGCAGGTGGGCTAGGCCTCAGCGCTGCTACTGTGCCTGGCATCACTGCTTTCGGACTAGCCTGCCGAGACTGGCAGAGTGGCCAGCCCTGGATGGCAGTGGAGTGGGGCCCGTGGCCTGTAGCATTTCTAAAACTGCTCAGTTTGGAAATATAAATGAAGGTACATGGGACTTCATTGACATCATCTAAATCAGGGAGTCAGGAGGGGACTAGGAGAAAGATAGTTGGTAGTGTGGTTGTCTTTGTAATGGCCCAGGACAAGGATTCCAATGATCTATTTTTGTGTAATAAACCACCCCAAGGCTTGGTGCTCTAATACAGCAATAACTTCATTGCTATAAAAAACTAAGATCCTTGCTTCATAATAAGAGCACTGGAAACTCAGAAGGAGAGTCTTTCTCATTACCTGGGTCTTATCTTTCCCTCTAACTCCTTTTTTTTTTTTTCAACAAAAGCCAGGTGTGGGTTCATCTCTCCATTTTTTTTCCTTTGGTTTTTTTGAGACAGGGTCTCCCTGTACCTCTGGCTGTCCTGGAACTCACTCTGTAGACCAGGCTGGCCTTGAACTCACAGAGATCTGCCTGCCTCTGCCTCCCAAGTACTAGGATTAAAGGCATGTGCCATCATGTGTGCCTCATCTCTCCATTTTATATCTTATTTATTTTAAAGTTTATCAGGCACATGACCTTGTAGGCAAGCTTGGGTGTTAGTAATTTTCTACTCTAAACTTCTAGTTTGGAGGGTTAGTGGAGCAGAGTTTGGGTGGGGAAGAATAGCTCGACTAGGAGGATCTAGTGTTTTTGTTCATTTGTATCTGGACCTAAGCTGGCTTGAGGTACTTTTGAAAATGAACTATCAGGGCTGGAGAGATAGCCTAGTGGTTAAGAGCACCGACTGCTCCTGCAGAGGACCCGGGTTCGATCCCCAGCACCCACATGGCGGCTAAGAACCGTCTGTAACTCCAATTCCAGGAGAACTCCAGTTCCAGGGGAATCAGAGAGCCTCTTCTGACCTCTGCGGCATTGCACGACACGGGTGCACAAACCTACATGCAGACGGTACACTCATACACATACCAAAATAAATAAAATAATAAAAAAAAGAAAACGAGGTATCGGATTTTCTGATAGTTGTGCATATGGCTTCTGTGGACCAGTCATTCAGATGACTCTGCTCCTCTGGGTCTGGGGCCTCTTTTTGGAAGAATCAAATAGTTGCAGCTTAGAATCACATGGAGGCTTCTTCACAAACATGTCTGATATCCAGACCAGAATGGCTTGAAGTCTGTGCTCATCTGAGCACAGCAACTGGAGAACCTACAAGTGGCATCTGCATGTGGTGTTTGGATTACTTACAAAGTAGCTCAGAGTTACAAGAGTAAATGTTCTAGAAAACAAATTTATGTTTCTAGAACATTCATTTGGCTGTCATAACACAGATTCATTTTGTAGAACATTCACATGGCTGTCATAATCAAGGATTGGAAATCATACCCCTTCATTTTCTACTGCATTATATCATCAGAACAGTTAAAAACCCACTCAGACTCAAGAGAGAATAAAGATCCCATCCTTAGCTGGGTGTGGTGGCCCATGCCTTTAATCCCAGCACTCAGGAGGCAGAGGCAGGTGGATCTTTGTGAGTTCAAAGCCAGCCTGGTCTACATAGTGAGTTCCAGGACAGATGGAGCTACAGGGAGACCTTGTCTCAAAAAGATGAAAAAAAAAATATATATGGCTACATGTAGCAACTCTAACAAATTTCAAGGATTTTCTGTTCTTTTTAGGAGTGTGGTGATTTAATATGAAATTATTTTAAGTAGAAAAAAAGCCTAAGGCATGTTTAGGAGACTAGACTCTGAAAATAATGAGAGACTTTTATTTTAGTCCAAGAAAAGTTACAAGAAGTGTGGAGGTACTTGATACTTATTAGAAAGAAGAAAATCAGACATTACCCATCCATTCCCTTCCAGTTCTAGAAGATTGCTCAAGCAAACACTTGATTCAGGGTTACAGAGCAAGGCTAATATTTATGGGAACACAGATTTGTGGAATTTGAGTCTATAATGACTCCAAAGTTCTTTCCAGCTTAACAAGTCTATAACTCAGTTGATTCAACAGAATATGATTAACTTTCCATCCAATATCTATCCCTCTTTCTCCTTTCTGGTATAATACTGATTTGATTCAGTAGTTTACCTTATTCCCATCTGTGGTAGTGGTGGATCCTGACTGATCTAAGTCACTCAGAGAATATAGCATTACTGTGGCTTCTATTAGTGGAAGAAAAGGGGGCAGCACCCCAAATAGACCAAGCAGGTAGACAGGAATGCTGTTTATGGAAGAAAGAATCCATTTATTCTACTGGACACAAAGAAGGGTTCATTTAGTTTCAAATTTTGCTGGTACTTACTGTTAAATCTTTGAGGCTGGGTGCAGTGGCACACACCTAGAATCATAGAACTCTGAAGAATCATGGGCTCAAGGTAAGCCTGGGCTACATAGTGAGACCCTGAATCAAAAATCCAAGGGCTGGTAATATAATTCAGTGGTAGAGCACTTGCATGAACATAGCCCAAGACCTCGGGGACAGCCAGACTAAGGTCAAGGTAAAAAAACAAACAAACAAGGAGACATGAAGGGAGGGATAGAATGTGGTTTTGACGACACAGTGAGCTTCTGAAGTACTCAGATCAGATTTCTTCAGTGTAAAGTACATCTGATTATTAAGCCAAAGCCATCCATAAATGAGATAAGCATTTCCTAAGTACCTACTGAAAGGGGAAGAAACTCTCTGATTTATTATTGTTTTTTGAAACAGGGTCTCACTCTGTAGCCTAGGCTGACCTTGAACTCCTCAGGGAACCTGCCTCCTGAGTTACTGCACCTTGGCAAAACTCTCTTTCTGGAAGGACCTAATGGGGAAGAAAAGACAATCAGTGAGAAAGAGAGAATATGGACTTGGAGGCCGGGAACTCTAGACCTAGCAGTTTGATCAGGGTGAGACATTGAATCCGATAAGATCTCAGTCTCTATGTCTGTGAAATTATCGAACATACTATATGTTTGCTAAGAGTCCCCTCTGGATACAGGATCTTGCTATATAGGCCAGACTGACCTTGGACTTACAGTCTTCTTACCTCAGCCTTTCAAGTGCTGGGATTCCAGGCATTCTCCACTACACCCAGACAATTTTATGTCCTAATAAAGATCAACCTTGAGGAAAGATGACTCACCCACATTTTTGTTGTTGTTAAGCATCACTGTCCCAGGAAGAAATTAACAATTAATATCCATAGAGAGGCAAGAAGAAATGTAATAGTCTTTTTGTTGTTGTTTTGTTTTGTTTTGTTGAGACACGGTCTTATTATGTAGCCCAGGCTGGCCTCCAACTTGAGATCTTCCTGCTTCGGCTTTCCCAGTTCTGGGATTACAGACATACACCACTGCATTTATCTTTAATTGTTATAAGCAAATATTCTACTTTCATATTTTAACCCTCATAAAATGTAGTAAGCTCTGAATTATAAATCTAATAAATATCAGAATAATTTAATTAAAATGTTCACTGTACATATCTAATAATCAAGAAAAAGAAATAGGACAGGAAACTGGCAGTATAGAAGAAAGAAGAGGATGGCATTAGAGATGTAAAGGCATTAAGTGGGGTGACGGTAGAGGAGAACTAGTGGAGAGGGCACTTGGAAAGACAGGTGCTTCTGGACATGATGGTCCATGCCATTAATGTCAGCACTTGAGAGGCATAGGCAGGTGGCTTTCTGTGAGTTTGAGGCCAACCTGGTCTACAAAACAAGTTCTGTAGGGTGATATAATTTGAACGTGTCCAAAAAATTCAAGGACAGATGCTGGGAAAGTGAAAAGATTATACCAAGAAAGACACACAAGTTCATAAGCACCAAGTGTTAGAAACAGAAAGAAAATGCATGTAGAACAAGGTGTACACAGAAAGGCCCAGAGACAGACAGACAAGCTCATGGGAAGTGGCTGAGAACAACTCCCCCAAACAGAAAGACAGAAGTAAGGGAGAAAACTGTAAGGAATTAACATAGATATTGCAGTATGACCTTAAGCCATAGATTGTTTGCTTTGTCTGTGATTACTCAAATAACATGGTCTAATGACATGTGAGAACTTTCTGAAACCAGGATGGTTATCTCTCTCTTTCTTTCTCTCTCTCTCTCTGTTTTTTTTTTTTTTTTGGTCTTTTCAAGACAGGGTCTCCCTATAGCCCCAGCTGTCCTGGAACTCCCTGTGTAGACCAGGCTGGCCTTGAACTCACAGAAATCCACCTTTCTCTGCCTCCCAAGTGCTGGGATTAAAGGCATGTAGGCCTTTAGGAGAGCAGCCTCCACTACATGCTCCTGTGTCAGGATGTTCTATAGGCCAAGAATCAATGGCAACAGGTGACAGTTGAGTTCTCCCAAACCACAATCCAAAACAACCTGCCCCCTTACATTATTTCTCTCAGGTATCTGATCACAGCAGCCCAAAGTCTGACTAACAGAGCCACAGACATCAAGAACCTTGGTTCCCAGTACCTGCTAACTCAATGTATTCACCACACTCAGCTGATGGTTATCTTTTAGACTGTGTATTCAAGTACATTGTCAAAAGTTAGTTTTACCATTTCACTGAGGCATAAAAAGGAAATTGTGTATATTAATTGGTGCCATGTGATATTTCCATGCCAGTATACATTGCGTAATGTTTAAAGCCAGAGAAACATATTGATGTCTGCAAACACTGACCATTTCTTTGAAAAAGAAAAAAATTTAAAGTTTCAGAAGCGAAAGAAGTTGGTAGGGTGGTTTGTTATGAGAAGGATTTGGGTCTAGAGGGAAGGAAGTCCAAGTTTTGGTTTCAGTCTGATGGGGCTAAGCATCAAACCGCATCCCTTCCCTAAGTCTGTTTCCTCATTCATAAAGTGAGGTAATTGGGTTAGACTGCATTTAACTTTTTCATCTTAAACATTCTGTAGTTTCTGGGTGTTAGCTTCCAGTTGCAGCAGGATAGAAAGACAGAAAAATAACAGGGACATGAGAAGGAGCCTTTTACCTGGGAGTCTGAAGCCACTAGCCAACTAAGAACGGAATTCCAACATTTGCTATAAAGATTGCCAACATAGCCGGGGCACGCATTTAATCCCAGCACTCAGGAGGCAGAGGCAGGCCGATCTCTGTGAGTTCAAGGCCAGCCTGGTATATAGAGCGAGCTCCAGGCCAGCTGGGACTAAAGGGAGACCCTGTCTCAAAAAGACCAAAAAAAAAAATTGCCAACATAAAAATAATATTCCTTTATATATGGATATTTTATTTGAAAATAACATCAAGCTTGACTTGATATATATCTCAGTTAGTCTTGTTCCTCTCCCCAGACATTTCCTAAGAATCTCAAAGAAGACCATTCACTTTTTGGGGGGTTTTGTTTGTTTGTTTGTTTTTGGTCTTTTTGAGACAGGGTCTCCCTCTAGCCCAGCTGGCCTGGAACTCACTATCTAGACCATGCTGGTCTTGAAGACTGTTCACTTTTTTTTTTTTTTTTTACCATAAGGATATCCTAGCTTCAGGCATTACTATGAGCCAGACTTTTACTTTATCAGTTGTAATCCTGTCAAGTGTCCCTCGGGAGCTACATAGTGATCTCATTTAGATTCTTTAACAATCCTTTGAAAATAGTAACTTTAAAACCCACTAAAAACAACATAGATGACTTTTGTAAAGGCAAGAAAGCGCTGCTCTCTCGGGACACCCACTCCATGGTTTGTGGTATGCCTTACTTTCTTTTGAGCTCTTCTTTCTCTTAACCCTCATGCTGAAGTCTATACTAAAATTTCTTTATTAAACCACAAGTCTGCTTCATGCTGCCTAGTACTGAAATTCTTTTCTGATTAGGCCTGAGTTGAGGTCCCTAAAACATTAGGGAACTCACATTTTTTTTTTAATTTTTTTATTTTTATTTTTAAGGGATTCTACAATACAATGACACAGTTGTTTGCAGATAACAATGATGTTACTCAGTATGTCATACAATTAAGTAATTGGTGCATTTTGCAAGTATCTATGTCCAAATTTTGAACAACCCAAGGGGAACTCACATTTCTGTGAGTGACTGTGTCTCCTGCATCTTTCTTCACGATGCTGACTCCACAGGTAATTTCTGGATACTGCAGAAAGCAGCCGTCTTTAAAGTTGCCTAAAGAAGTTGCTCTTTAGGCAACTTTGAAGAGTCAAAAGACCTAGAAAATCACATTTTATAACTTAAACATTAATTATAGGGGCCAAAGAGTTGGCTCAGCAGTTAGGAGCACTTGCCGATCTTTGAGAAGTCCTGGGTTTTATTCCCAGCACCCACGTGGCAGCTAACAACCAGTTTTAGGGGATCCAATGCTCTCTTCTGCCTTCTGCAGGCATTTTATGACATGAGTGCATTTACATGCAGGCAAAACATGCATACACATAGAATAAAAATAAATTTAAAAATGAAAAATTAGTTATAATAACTGTAACTCATGCTTTTACTCACATGCAGACTATTAAGACCCTACCAGGAAATGAAAGAAAGCTTAGTTCTTGAAAAGGAAGTAGAAACACTGTTTTGTTTTTATCAGTTCTATGCTGAGGCAAGATAGAAAGACAGGGCAAATTTTGGGGAACATGAGAAAGAGAAAAGAGCCCCACACCCTGAAGTCTGACTGAAGCTTCTCCCCACCAGAGAAGCAAGAATCCTAGCACAATTAACAGCTGCTTAAGGCCTTTCTCCTTTCCCAGTCATAAATCCACAACTTTCTAAGCCTTGCACCAGAAATCCCATTTACAAGAAAAGGATATGTACTAAACTCCTCGTGTAACCCTGGAGGTTTCTGGTCTTATCTTATGAGATTATAATTCCATCCAAGACATCCCAAGAATTAGCCTATAAACTCACTTATCAAAAGAGAGAGAAAGATAAAAAAAGCTTCTTAGTGACCTTGAGATATAACTTGAAAGCTACCAAAATGGTATATAATTGCTCATGCTATAAAAATTAATTGCACCTCTTCTTTAAGGAGCCTGCCCCCACCTGGATATGTCTTTTTCTGTAACTCTCTTGGAGGAGCCCACACTATGCTCTCATGTGTACCTTATTTGCTTTCCCTAAGCACCTCTCATTCTCCTAACCCCTGTACTTCAGTCCTATATTAAAATATCCTTAGCAGGCTAGAGAGATGGCTTGGGGGTTAAGAACACTTGTTACTCTTCCAGAAGATCTAAATTCAATTCCCACCAACCACATTGGATGGCTTACACCCATCAATTAACTCCAGCTCCTGGGGGATCCAGTACTTCTGGCCTCTGTGGGCACCGGCACTCACATGCACATACACAGAATTGAATATACACATAATTAAAAATGAAATCTTGGGGCTGGAGAGATGGCCTAGCGGTTAAGAGCGCCAACCGCTCTTACAGAGGACCCGGGTTCGATCCCCAGCACCCACATGGTGGCCGAGACCATCTGAAACTCCAATTCCAGGAGAACTCCAGTTCCAGGGGAATCCGACACCCTCTTCTGATTTCCGCAGCATTGCACGACACGGGTGCACAAACTTCCATGCAGACAGTACATTCATATACATACGGAAATAAATAAAATTAATGGGGAAAAAAATGAAATCTTAAAAATATATCTGTGCCGGGTGTGGTGGCGCACACCTTTAATCCTAGCACTTGGGAGGCAGAGGCAGGTGGATCTCTGTGAGTTCAAGACCCACCTGGTCTACAAAGTGAGCTCCAGGCCAGCTGGGACTAAAGGGAGACCCTGTCTCAAAAAGACAAAAAAGGGCCAGAGAGATGGAGCTGGCTCAGGGGGTCCATGCACTTGCTGCAAAGCCTGATAATCTGAGTTTGATCACCAAGGACACAGTGGAAGGAGCAAACCAGCTCCTGCAAGTTGTCCTCTGACCTCCACACACTCATTGTTGGCAAATGCACATGCACATGTGTACACAATAAATATAATACAAACAATAAGGTAAAATATCTTTAATAAAGTCTCCAATTTCTCTTCATTATATCAGCTATTCCTGAAATCTTTTTCTATGCTGAAGTCATGGATCCTGGTTTGGTCTGAGCTGAGGTCCCTTAAAGATTAGGGGAACTCATCAGGTTGCTGAGGGTGACAGTATAGAGCTGTGTCTCTGTCCTCTCATTGCTGACACAGTCAGTCAGTTCTCAGATTCTTCAGCACTGATGTGGCTTTTCCAGGGAAAAGTGGAAAGATGTGACATTATTCCTCCATCGATTTTCTTTTATTGTTAAATGATTTGGGCCATTCTGAGTAGAAAACAGGGTCTTTCTCTTGTATAGAGGCTATGTACACCCTGGCCATTTCTGCTTTTTTTCTTTGGTAATTGTAATAGTTAATCTCGGTTGTCATCTTGACTAGGTTTGGAATCAACTAGGAAGCAAGCCACTGGGGATATCTATAAGGGGTGTTTTCAATTAGGCTAATTGAAACTGGAAGACTGTCATGGAAACTAATCTCATTTTAAATGTATATTCATGGATTTGAGATCTCCTGAGCCCAGCGGAAGGAAGAGGGGGAGACAGGTAGGAACTGGGTGCCTCGGCGAGCTGACTGTTGATCTTTGGTCCTGCTGTCTTTGGTTTGATTGGCCTTTGTGGCTGTGAGGTTGGAGTTATCCTCCCAGCTGGGATTAAAGGTGTGGTCTTTGGCTTGATTAGATCTAGTGGTTGTGGGGGCGGAGTTATCCTCCCAGCCGGTATTAAAGGCACACTTGTGTGACTCTTGAGATTTGAGATCTCCTGAGCCCAGCGGCAGGTGCCGGGGCGCGGGCTGAAGAGACCCCCCCCCCCCCCGCCAACTGAGATTACGAAGAAGGATCTGAAGGAGGCAAGCAAAGCACGCCTTCAACACAGTGAAGAGGCATTCAGGACTCACATTGGAATACAGGCAAGGAGAAGCCCATATGCCAGGATCACGAAGAAGAAACTACACTGGAAAGGTGCAGGATAATCCCACGCCAAGCTTTACCAACCCTATGGATGACTCCTGCAGTGGGATCCCCCCGGGGATGCCCCAGGACACAGACATCAGAAACACAATTGGGAACATACTTAAAGAACTACAAGATCATAAAGAACAAATTAAAGAACTAAGAAAAGAGAATGAGGACCGAGAGAGAGAGAATGACAAGCTCCGGAAGGAAGTAGAAACACTGAAAAGATCCCATGCTGAAAAAGAAAAAGAAACCAACCAGCAAACAAAAGAGCTACAAAAAGAGATCGAGAAGCTCCAAAAAGAAATAGAAACACTAAAGAAATCAGAAGAGGAAATGAAAAAGGAAATCAAACACTCATCCATTCAAGAGGAAAGGAATGAAAAAAGCCTCAGAAGCAGAATGGAGGAAGCAGAACAAAGAATATCAGACCTGGAGGACAACACAGAACAACTAAAAACCTCAAGGAAAGATTATGAAAAATTTAAAAATACACAAAAATGGAACAACCAGGAGCTGTGGGACACTATGAAAAGATCAAACCTCCGCATCATAGGAATAGAGGAAGGAGAAGAATCCCAAGAGAAAGGTATTGATCAGATCTTCAACAGAATAATAGATGAAAACTTCCCCAAACTAAAAAAGGACAAACCAATACCAATACAAGAAGCACATAGAACTCCAAACAGACAAGATCAGAAAAGAAATTCTCCACGCCACATCATAGTTAAAATGCTGGACACCCAAAACAAAGAGAAAATTCTTAAAGCGACAAGAGAAAAACAACAAGTGACCTATAAGGGGAAACCTATCAGAATAACAACGGACTTCTCACAGCAAACGATGAAGGCAAGAAGAACCTGGAGCAAAGCATTCCCAGTGTTGAGGGACAATGGATGCCAGCCCAGGTTACTATACCCAGCAAAAATGTCAATCATAGTGGAAGGAGAGAGGAAAATCTTCCATGACATAAACAACTTGAAAGAATACATGTCCGGAAAACCAACCCTTCAGAGAATACTTGAAGCAATCCAAAGAACAGAAGAAAGGAGCAACCAACCCCAGGCAACTAGAAGGAGAAATCAATAAAAGCATAACTGCAGAAGTAGAAACCTAAATCAAAACCGCAGATGGATAATAAGGCAAAAGGAAGCAACACAAACCTATCAGTCATAACCTTAAATATTAATGGACTAAATTCCCCAATCAAAAGACATAGACTGGGAGACTGGATTAGGAAACAGAATCCATCGATATGCTGTCTGCAAGAAACACATCTTACCTTCAAGGACAGGCACCACCTTAAAGTGAAGGGATGGAAAAAAATATTCCAAGCAAATGGTACCAAAAAGAAAGCAGGTGTTGCTATTTTAATATCGGATAAAATAGACTTCAAAGTAAAAGAAATCAGAAGAGACAAAGAAGGCCATTACATTTTCATCAAAGGAACAATCCACCAAGAAGATTTCACAATTATGAATATATATGCCCCAAATTCTGGTGCACCAAACTTTATAAAGACAATTCTCCAGGACCACAAGTCACAGACTAACCCCAGCACACTCATAGTGGGAGATTTCAATACCCCACTGAGTCCTTTGGATAGGTCAACAGGACAAAAAATAAACAGAGAGACATCTGAACTGAACGATATGATACACCAAATGGACCTCATAGACCTCTACCGAACATTCCATCCTAATACCAGAGAATACACTTTCTACTCAGCACCCCACGGAACATTCTCCAAAATCGACCACATCCTGGGACACAGAAGAAACCTCTACAAATACAAAAAGATTGAAATAATTTCATGCATCCTGTCAGACCACAGTGCAATGAAGCTCAACATCAACACCAGGACAAGCCCTCCTGCCTACAAGAACACATGGAGACTAAACAACACACTCTTGAATAATGAATGGGTCAAGGAAGAGATAAAGAAAGAAATAAAAACATTCCTGGAACTGAATGACAATGACAATACAACACAACAAAACTTATGGGATACCTTAAAAGCAGTCCTAAGAGGGAAATTTATAGCCCTGGGTGCCTACATTAGAAAAACAGAAAGAGCACAAGTGAATGATCTAACACTACAGCTAAAAGCACTTGAGAGGCAACAACAGATGAACCCTAAACGCAACAGACAGGAAGAAATAACAAAAATCAGAGCAGAAATCAATGAAATAGAAACAAAGAAAACAATACAAAAAATCAATGAAGCCAAAAGTTGGTTCTTTGAAAGAATAAACAAGATAGACAGACCTCTAGCCCAGTTAACAAAAAGAAAGAAGGAACAACTCCAAATCAATACAATCTGTGATGAAAAGGGAAATATCACAACGGACAAGGAAAAGATCAAGAAAATTATATGGGAATATTACAAGAACCTATATTCTACCAAGTTTGAAAATCTAGAAGAAATGGATGAATATCTGAAATCTTGGGAATCACCAAAGCTTGGCCAAGAGGAGACCAGCAGCTTAAACAGACCCATAACATATGAAGAAATAGAGGATGTAGTAAGAAGCCTCCCAACTAAAAAAAGCCCAGGCCCAGACGGTTTCACAGCAGAATTCTATAAAACATTTCAAAAAGACCTACAACCATTATTTCTGAAACTGTTTAGAAGTATACAATCAGAGGGAATTCTCCCAAATTCCTTCTATGAAGCCAACATCACTCTATTACCAAAACCAGGCAAAGATACAACTAAAAAGGAGAATTATAGACCCATCTCCCTCATGAACACAGATGCCAAAATTCTAAACAGAATACTGGCAAATCGCATACAGACCCACATCAAGAAGATCATCCATCATGACCAAGTTGGATTCATACCAGAGATGCAGGGATGGTTCAACATACGAAAATCAATAAACATCATCAAACACATAAACGGAATCAAAGACAAAAACCACACCATCATCTCAATTGATGCTGAAAAAGCCTTTGACAAAATCCAGCATCCCTTCATGCTTAAAGTCCTAGAAGGAATTGGATTGGAGGGATCATTCCTCAATGTAATCAAAGCCATATACAGGAAACCCACAGCCAATATCATCCTAAATGGGGAAATGACGGAAACATTCCCTTTAAAGGTAGGAACTCGGCAAGGCTGCCCCCTATCACCACTCCTCTTCAATATAGTGCTTGAAACACTTGCTAGAGCAATAAGGCAAGAAAAGGATATTAAAGGAGTACTAATTGGAAAAGAGGAAGTCAAACTATCCCTATTTGCTGATGATATGATTGTTTACTTAAGAGATGCAAAAAACTCCACCAGAAAACTCCTAGAAACGATTAACAGCTTCAGCAAAGTGGCAGGATACAAAATTAACCTTAGAAAATCAATGGCCTTTCTTTACACCAAGAACAAGCAACTGGAGAAAGAATTCAAAGAGACCTTCCCACTCACAATAGCCTCAAAAACAATAAGATACCTAGGAACAAACCTAACCAAAGACACCAAAGACCTCTACAACAAAAATTTTAAACCCTTAAAGAAAGAAATTGAAGAAGACCTCAGAAGATGGAAAAACCTCCCATGCTCATGGATTGGGAAAATTAACATTGTAAAAATGTCCATTTTACCAAAACTCTTGTATAGATTTAATGCAATCCCAATCAAAATCCCCAAGAGTTTCTTCACAGGCTTGGAAACAAAAGTTCTTAAATTCATTTGGAGAAACAAAAGACCCCGAATAGCCAAATCAATCCTGAGTGAAAAGAGCTACACAGGAGGGATCTCTATACCAGATTTTAAACTATACTACAGGGCTATAGTCATAAAAACAGCCTGGTACTGGCACAAAAACAGACCTGTTGACCAATGGAACAAAACCGAAGATCCAAATCTGAGCACATACAATTTCAGCCATCTCATATTTGACAAGGGGGCCAAGAAACCACAATGGAGAAAAGACAGCATCTTCAGCAAGTGGTGTTGGCAAAACTGGATCACCACTTGTAGAAGAATGAAATTAAACCCCTACCTCTCACCCTGTACAAAAGTCAACTCCAGATGGATTAAAGACCTCAACGTGAAACCCCAAACTCTGAAGGTGATAGAAGAAAAAGTTGGCAGCAGACTACAAGACATAGGCGTAGGAAAAGACTTCCTAAATCAGACAGCAGCTGCACAAGAATTAAGGTCGACAATTGACAAATGGGACCTCATCAAACTCAAAAGCTTCTGTACATCAAAAGAAACAATCAAGGAAGTGAAGAGAAATCCCACAGAGTGGGAGGAAACCTTCACTGCAGATACATCTGACAAAGCATTGATTTCCAGAATATATAAACTACTCAAAAAACAAAGAAAAAAGAAAACAAATGACCCACTCAATAGATGGAGCAAAGAACTGAACAGAGACTTCACAAGTGAGGAATTAGAGATGTCTGAGAAACACCTCAAGAAGTGTTCAACATCACTAATCATTAAGGAAATGCAAATGAAAACCACTTTAAGATATCATCTTACTCCAATAAGACTGGCTAGGATCAAGAAAACAAATGATACCAAGTGCTGGAGAGGTTGTGGGGAAAGGGGAACACTCATCCACTGCTGGTGGGAATGTAAACTCGTACAGCCACTATGGAAAGCAGTGTGGAGAACCCTTGGAAGACTTGGAATGAACTTGCCACCCGACCCAGCCATACCACTCCTAGGCATGTACCCTCAAGACTCACCCCACCGCAGAGATACATGCACGGCCATGTTTATTTCAGCTCTCTTCACAATAGCAAGGAGCTGGAACCAACCCAAATGCCCCTCAACTGATGAGTGGATAGAGAAAATGTGGTACATCTACACAATGGAGTTCTATGCAGCAGTAAAGAAAGACGACATCATGAGCTTTGCAGGAAAATGGCTGGAGCTAGAGGACATCATGCTGAGTGAAGTAACACAGTCCCAGAAAAACAAACGACGAATGGTATCCCTCATCTGTGGATGCTAGTGCCAATTACCCAGTTGTAAGTATTTCTTGTGTAGGGCCCCCTGAGCTTTTGTACAAAGCAGTTGGGCATAATGCATTTTGGAAACAACAACAACAACAGAAAAGACTGCATCAAAGAACTGACTGAAACAGTGAACTTCTGCTCAAAACAGTCAACTTCCCCATGGAAAATATTGAGAACGACTAAGAGATGGAAAGCATGTTTGGCAGAATGCATGAGCTCTGGTGGGGTGGGGGAATGAGTGGGAACACGGGTCTAGATTTGTTAAAAATAAATAAATAAATAAATTTATGTAAAATAAAATAAAATAAAATAAAAAAGCAAAAAGAAATGTATATTCATTCTATCCACTGTGTTAACATAGAGAACCCTCACTAATACAATAGCAAAACACGATTTTGCTCAATGCATGGTGGTCATGAGGTTTAGGGACAGCTAGCACTTTTCCTAGCATCTGGAGATAATTTTCAGTTAGTAGAAGCCAGGAAGTCTTAAAGCTGAGTTATGTCAGAGCTCTCTGGAGGGATTCGAATAGATTACAGGGCCCTTTAGTCAAGTTTCTGATTCTGAGAGGGCCTCAGAATTTGCATTTTCAAGTTCTCAGATAATGCTGATGTCGAATCTGAGAACAAGTTCCCAGATAATGCTAATGTTGACTTTGGCAACAATTTGCCTAAAACAATCATGTGATTCCATTCTCTTGCTGGTCATTAGGCTGAGCATGTGATACTGTTGTGGACAGTGAATTCTTAATATGCTGGGGCAGGCTTCTGGGGTATAAGAGTGAGTTCTCTGTCAGGCTTTGCACATGGTGGAATTTAAAGGTGTGATGCTGGGAGCTACTGTAGTCAGCTTGCTTTCGTGGGAGATGTGGCTGACATGTTGAAGAGAGCAAAAACAAAGGGAATGAAGAATCTGGGTTACTGCTGACATTGCAGGAGGCTAGAGGCAGCTGTGACCGCAGATCTCTGTCACAGAAGAGCATCATGTGACTGTTCAAACAGGAAAAAGCAAGACCACATAAACTGATACCAACATGGTCAACTGAGATGACCACTAATCTCATTTACTTCTTTAGAATGACATTGTATATCATTAGCCTTGTAAAATGGCTTAATCCCTTCATGAATCTGCTGCCACGACACATCTGAAGAGTCCCTATCAGGACAAATAGGGAGAGTAAGTCTAGTTGGGGAAATGAGAGGGGTCCAATCCTATCCTCCACTACATGTTACCAATTAAACAACCTATCCAAAATCATGTGACTCGTGTCAAATTCGACTTTGTCACATGTCTTGACAAAGTCCTTATTCACAGCTTGAGTGCATTTTCACTCTGAAACAAGCTTCCTCCCAATCCCTTCCTTTGCCTTATCTTTGGAGTCTTTTTCTGATGACAGGAAACCGAAACTACTGCTTAGATGTTTCAGCCTGGTCTCTCCCTCTGAGACTTCCCCAGCTTTACCGCCAGCAACAATATCATTAGAGATTAACCAACCCTGGGACTGTTCTGCCTTGAAACAATATAGGACATAATAAAATCATTCTTGTTATTGAAGCCATTTGAGTAGGATTTTCTGTGGAAAACCATCTGATTTGACACTATCTTTATTCCTCAAGGAGACTCCAGCTAATGTAGTGGTAGAGCAATTTCCTTGAAGTCTAGAGGGCCAAGGGGGTCTCAAGATCCCAGGCCGAGTGTTAAGCAGTAAGGAATCCCCACTTCCTAGGTCTCAGAAGAGCTGCATCATTGGCTGCTGCCAAAGACTGAGGAATCCCAGTGCCTAGGCTTGACTGTAAGCAGCCATAACCTGGGCTAGGATCCCTTACTTCACAGGCTCACAAAGAGCTTTGACACTTAAGAGGTTAGGGTATCAGTGTCAGAGGCCTGTAAAAGGACCAAAACACTAGGGGGCACCACTTCCAAGCACCGAGGCTGGTGTGTGTGTGTGTGTGGGGGTGAGGGGGTGGAATGAAGCCTGCTAGAGTCCAGCACTTAAAGAGCTTTAACCATAAATTCTATGGGATAGAGCAAAAGAACTTCCAGCCAGCTATTGGTAACGATGTCTAACCTGTCTCATGCACCTTCAAGGCTGAACTATAATAAGGGCAACTGAAGGATTGTTAGCTTTTATATAAAAACTTTTACACAGGTCCTCTTCTAGACAGAAGCCTAAAGTTCCCCTCATTGTCCTAACCTTGTTCCCAGCTTGGATTCCAGGAGCAGTACAGCTCACTGCCAGATAACTCCATGATGAGATCAGCCCCAAGTAGGAGCAATCATGAGTAGCAGATTGCTCCCTCAAGAAAAGGATTCCAGGACTTGGGAGTTATAAGCAGAGGGATCTCTGTAAGATCAAGGTCATCCTGGTCTACATAGTATGTTCCAGACCAGCTGGGGCTATAGGGAGACTCTGTCACCCCCCCCCCCAAACCCCCCAAAACACTAAAAAACAAAAACAAAATACCGGAAAGAAATAAGGATTTCTTCAGGGCCCTCTTGCCCAACCACGCCTTGACCAAGAAGGCTTATGTACATGTATCTCACCCCTGCCCCAGTTCCTTCTCTATTTAAACATAATGCTTATTTCACTATCCCAAAAATTCAATTTCTCACCTTTCCGCCACTGCCTTACTTCCTTTCTTCGGGCCAAGTGGCCTACCCTGACATGTTGGAATCCTCCAGAGCAGGACCTTTGGGCTAGGACTCCAGTTACAGAACCGCTTATTTGCAGGGAGAAATCCCCACACTTTTGGGGCTCACAAAAGTCTTCTGTGTTGATTATAGTGGGAGAGCAGAGAAAAAGTTTATTTATTATTAAGAAATCTATAATTTTACATTTAATTGGTATCTTTTTAATTTTTAATTTGTTATTTTAATTTTATGTGTCTGCGTGTGTGTTGCCTGCATGTATGTAAGTGCACCCATGTCATGAAGTGCCCACGGAGTTCAGAAGAAGGTGTTGGATTCTCTGGAATTGGAGTTATGGATGATTGCTAGCTGCCATATGGGTGCTGGGAATTGAACCTGAGTCAAGAATGGTCAGTGCTCTTAACTGTGGAGTCAATTCTTCAGCCCCTTAATTTTACTTAAAATATTTTATTATTTTTATGTATATAAGTATATTGCCTACATCCATGTAAGTGCAACCGTGTCATGCATTGCCCATGGAGGTTAGAAGAGAGTGTCAGATTCCCCTGGAACTGAAGTTAGGGAGAGTTGTTGCTGCCATTTGGGTTCTGGGAATTGAACCTGGGTCTTCTGCAAAGGCAGCAAGTGTTCCTAAATGTTGAACTATCTCTCCAGCTCATAATTTATTTATTTATTTATTTTTTGGTTTCCTGGCTGTCATGGAACTTATTATAAAGACCAGACTTGCCTCAAACTCACATTGATATGTCTAGTGCTACAATTAAAAGTGTGTGCCATTATGCCCAGCAAAATCTTTTTCTTAAACATAGATAATTTGTTACCAGAATTGTTAGAGTCAAAGTCTGGGCTCTGGCTGTCCTAACAAGCTGGGCTCAGCAACCTGTGTTCAATACACCAGATAAAGAGTCAAGTAATAGTAAGATGCGGGGATTTATTCAATGTGCCCACATGGGGAAGAGCACAGAGGTCCAGAGACCCACCAGGGCTATGTTCAGGCCCTGATGTGAAGTTTAGGTTTAAATGGAGGATAAGAAGTGTGCATGGCCAAGCAGTCCTAGCCAAGGTGTGGTTCTATCTGTGACTGGCACACCACCATGTACACATCATTTATTATCTGGGCTTCTGTGTCCTGGTCTGTCCTGCTCATTGCCACAGCTGTGTGTAATCTCTTTCTGGGGGACAAATGCGCCATCTGCTGGGACCAGGGCCTCAGCTTTTTCCTCCAGCAAGAAACTCCTGGGCAAATTCCAGTTCACTGGGTTCCACTGTTTTAATAGTCTGCTAGCCAAAGGGAAGGCATAGCATAGAATATCTTCACTCCATTTCACAGGTAAGAAATTTTATTTCAGAGGGCCAGAGAGATGGCTCAGTGATTAAAAACATTGACTGCTCTTGCAGAAGAACAGTTTGAATCCCAGCACCCACATGGTGGTTAACAACCTTCTGTAATTCCAGTTCCAGGGGATCTGATGCCTCTTCTGACCTCCGCAGGCATTGCGTGACACAGCTGCACTTCCATACATAAGACTTGCATGTATGAAAGTGCAGTTGTGTCGGGCCTGGAGAGATGGCCTAGCGGTTAAGAGCGCCGACCGCTCTTACAGAGGACCAGGGTTCGATCCCCAGCACCCACATGGCGGCCGAGAACCGTCTGAAACTCCAATTCCAGGAGAACTCCAGTTCCAGGGGAATCCGACACCCTCTTCTGACCTCCGCGGCATTGCACGACATGGGTGCACAAACCTGCATACAGACAGTACATTCATACACATACAGAAATAAATAAAAATTTAAAAAAAGAAAGTGCAGTTGTGTCATGCAATACATATAAAGAAAAAGAATCATACATATAAAGAAAAAGAAATGCCGAGCGTGGTGGCACACACCTTTAATCCTAGCACTCAGGAGGCAGAGGCAGGCGGATATCTGTGAGTTCAAGGTCAGCCTGGTCTACAGAGTTAGTTCCAGGCCAGCTGGGACTAAAAGGAGACCCTGTCTCAAAATAAAAAAAAAAAAAGAAATTTGGTTTCAATATTTACATTTGAATTTGCCATGTGCCTACCAGTTATATTTCATTTCATGTTTCTAGTGACCTTTTTCTTTTTTTCCATTTTCTTTTTCCAGTCCCGGGGATTGAACTCAGGGCTCCCTACATTTTGGTTTTCCTTAGAACCCAATAAAAAGAAAACCAGGCATGGCAGTGAATGCTTCTAATTCTAACACTCAGGAGGTTGAGGCAAGCAGACTGTGAGTTTCAGGACAGCTTAGGCTATATAATAAGACTTTCCTCAAAGGAAAAACACAAAAATGTGAAATGCTTATGTCATTTTCTTTTTTGTATTATCGATTTTTTTGCCTGTGTGCTCTTCCAACACAAGGCAATTAAAAACAGGGCAAAAAGCTTGGCACCTCTGCCTTTGTTTTGTTTGTCTCCTGCTTCACTCTGCAAAACCAAGGAGTGTATATCTAAAACTGTCAGTATCTAACCTATCTCATTCTTCCTCAGGCCAAGGGTAAAGGGTAACTGAAATATCTTACTCTTAACTTTTTTTTTTTATTTGGTCTTTTCAAGGCAGGGTCTCCCTTTAGTCCCAGTTGGCTTGGGGCTCACTAGGTAGACCAGGCTGGCCTTGAACTCACAGGGATCTGCTTGCTTCTGCCTCCCAAGTGCTGGGACTAAAGGCGTGCGTTACCACACCCGGCCGACTCTCAGCTTTTATAATACACTGTTCCAGGCATCCCAGAGGAGCCTAATGGTGGCCAGTCATTGTCTTAAATTTGTGGTCACCTTGGATTCAAGGAAGAGCAAAGCCTCACAGGACAGACTGAGATGCAGTCCTTTACAGAGGCTGCTTCCTGAAGAAATCATCTTGTTGGAATCAGAGTCCTTTAAGCAACGATGACAGCCATAAAGACTTCTTGGGACCATGTTGAAGAACTGGAACTGAGACAGTGGTCAACCAGATCAATGGTAAACCAGATCATACCTTGAGCAGGACTGCTTAATTATGCATATCTCATGCCCCCATCCCACAATTCTTCTTTTTTAAACCAAAAGGTTATGTCAGTGTCCCTGAGATGGGTACAGGGCCCCTGGATCCCTTTATCTGTTCTTCCTAATGAGACCATGTTGATTAAATCTCCTGTGGCTGCTATTACTCATCTCTTTAATCAGCATATTGGGATGGGGGGGTCCCCATCCAGCTTCTTGGAGCCTTTGTCCTATAACTCTGGCAACAGCCAGTCTGCAGGGAGTAGGCTCTAAGCCATTTGAGTTGCAGACCATAGATGCTGGGAGGTAAATAAATACCACATTCAGCACTGAGGGCCTAAATTCAGAGTTCAGATGAAAGGATGAAAGCAAGCAGGACATTTTCTGAGGTCATGCTAAGCTCAAGAGTCAATCCGAAGAGAAGACAACGTGGGTGAAGCAAGAGCATCTCCAGCTTCTCTTTGTTCCTAAAACTGGCTCTTAAGCCCCCACCTCCAAATCAATAGCTGGCTGCTTCTTATGCTGTAACTGCTCAGATCTTTGGTTTCCTTGAAAACAGGTTCCTTGTTATACCACTACTCACTTTATTTCAGCAGAGGGCAGTAGACAGCAACAAAACAGCCTAGGTTCATGAATGGGAGAGATCTTTGTGGAGACAGACCTCAGAGAGTGGGCAACTCTCAAGACTTGTGGAAAGTTTTCTGGAGAGGAAGTTTGTCTTTTATAGCATGAATATGAGTTTTCAAGGAGGTTTTGTTCACAGAAAACAACACACATCAGGGTCATAGCAATAACATGGCAAGTTTGGGAACAGTAAGACTGAGTATAAGACTAAGGTAGAAATATCAGTGATAGCTGGACTTTCAAATGATATATGCCACCCTGAAAGGTATGAATATCACCTTAAGGGTTGAATGTCCTCCTGGGGGGTGTCACTGAAAGATTTTAAGCAGAGCTCAAAATTATCTGCTCCATCAAATTCTCTTTTTTTTTCAGTTTAAGGTATATTTTATTTTTTCAAAGAAAACTTTTCCTTTGTGTTATCTCCTGCAACAAACAAAACTTCTAAATTTGTAAATGATGTATCATCATAACCAGTTACTTTTTATTTTTTTATTTTTTCTATTACTTCTTTATTTTTTTCATTTTTTAACAATAAGTCATCATTTATGAGTACTAGCATTCTTCATGTAAAACCAATTTGCAAGCAGTTGTGCCCAATCCCACACAACCCATGGGTCCCACCATCCAGCTGGGGGGGGGGCCTTGTATGTTCAATCAAGTTGATCAAATGAGTGTCCAGACTATATTGCTGTAGTTTCACCATTCACCCCAATCGCAGCCCTTACATTCTACCATGCCCCCTCTTCCGCAGATTGTTCCCTAGGCTTAGAAAAGGGGCACAGGTGGACGAGAAGCAAAACAGTCTACTTTCTCTGGAGCTGTTGTTTTGGACTCTGGTGAATTCTGGCTGTTTCCTTTCATGGGCTGACATTTTGTCCAGGAATAACCTTTCAATCCTACTAACGAAACACAAGCAATTAGATATATAGGTATTTAAACAGTACTAATTGTTATGGTAGGTTACTTTGGTATAGACCCAGATGTTTGGATGGTATGTTAATCCATAAATTACGTTTTTCTGTAAAATATGACAGGGTCTTACTGTGGCTTATAACATCTCCTAACCACTAGAGGACGTAAGCTTGTGGCATCAGCCGTGGGTTATTCCTCCAAGGAGAGAGCTAATAGCCAAAGCTGATTAGATTTGGGATATACAGGCATATGGCTGCCACTGCTGCACAGTCATCATTTAATTATCTCTCTGTGTGTTGGGATCATGGTTGTGGAGGCCAGAGGACAACTGGGAGGGGCTGTTTCTCTTTTATCACGTGGGTCCAAGGGATGGAACTCGGGTCGTCAGGCTTGGCAGCAAGCACCTTTACCTGCTAAGCTATCTTGCTGGCCCTAGCAGGAAATGTTTTATATTTTATTTTATTTTTTCAGAAATGTCTCACTGTGCAGCTCAGGGTGGCCTAGAATTACTTTGTAGCCATGGATGATGTTGAATTCCTGACCCTCCTTCCTCAGTCTCCCAAGTTCTGGGATCATAGGTATGCACTACCATGCCTGGATGAAAAACAGTTTTAAAGTGGAAATGCATAAATAAAACATTTTTTTTAATGGAAATGCTTCACTATCCTTTTCTAGAAAAATGATAGCTAGGAGTAAAGATCTGGGTGTGATGAGCGTGAGGGCGTAGAGAGAGGTTCTAATCCTTCTGACTACTGACATTTGGCACCAGAGAGGCTGTTCTGTTCCTCGAAGAACACTGAACAATATTTTGGTCTCTCCTCAGTAGATGGCAGAAGCAATTATTTCTAGCTATAACAACCAACAGTCGGAGATCTCCTGAGCCCAACGGCAGGAAGAGGGGGAGACAGGTAGGAACTGGGTGTCTTGGCGAGCTGACTGTTGATCCTTTGGCCCTGCTGTCTTTGGTTTGATTGGCCTTTGTGGCTGTGAGGTTGGAGTTATCCTCCCAGCTGGGATTAAAGGTGTGGTCTTTGGCTTGATTAGATCTAGTGGCTGTGGGGGCGGAGTTATCCTCCCAGCCGGTATTAAAGGCACGCTTGTGTGACTCTTGAGATTTGAGATCTCCGGACGTCGCGCAGACGGCAGGTGCCTGGAGGTGCGCGGGCTAAGAGCGCCCCTCGTCCACCACACCAACTGAGATTCGAAGAAGGATCTGAAGGAGGCAAGCAACGCACGCCTTCAACACAGGATAGCTTGGTTACATGTAATACAGGCAAGGGGAAGCCATATGCACAGGATCAACGAAGAAGAGACTACACTGGAAAGGGGCAGGATAATCCCACGCAAGCTTTCCAACCCTTATGGAACGATTCTACTGGATCAGTTGGGGATGCCAGACATGATCATCAGAAAACACAATTGGGAACATACTTAAAGAATGCAGATATAATGAGAATCATAAAGAACAAACAAAGATAGGAGGGACCGAGCCAGAGAGAGAATGACCAACTTCCGGAGGAAGTGAGACACTGAATAAGATCCCATGGCTGAAAAAGAAAAAGAAACCAACCAGCAAAAACCAAAAGAAGCTACAAAAAGAGATCGAGAGCTCCAAAAGAAATAGAAACTAAAGAAATCAGCAAGCAGGAAATGGGGAAAAAGGAAATCAAACACTCATCCATTCAGAGGAAGGAATGAAAAAAGCCTCAAAAGCAGATGGAGGAAGAGAACAAAGAATATCAGACCTGGAGGGCAACACAGAACAACTAAACTCAAAGAAAGGATTATGAAAAATTTAAAATACAAAAATGGAACAACCAGGAAGCCTCGTGGGACACTATGAAAAGAAGAAAACGCTCCCGCATCATAGGAATAGAAGGAAAGAGAAAAATCCGAGAAAGGTATTGATCAGATCTTCAAACGAATAATAGAATGAAAACTTCCCCAACTAAAAACGACAAACCAATACCAATACAAGAGGCACACAGAACAACAGACGATAGAAACACGAACTTTCACGCCACTCTAGTTAATGCTAGACACTCGCAAACAAAGAAAAACACTTCTTAAGCAATGACTCTATAGGGGGGGAAGACTATTCTAGAATAACAACGGACTTCTCATGGCAAACGATGAAGGCAAGAGACCGGTTGGAGCAAAGCATTCCCCGTGTTGAGGGACAATGGATGCCAGCCAGGTTACTATACCCAGAAAAATTGTTCAATCATAGTGCAAGGAGAGAGGAAAATCTTCCATGACCATAAACAAAATGAAAGAAAAAAAAAAAAAAAAAAAAACCAACCCTTCAGAGATACTTGAAGCAACTCAAAGAACAGGGGAGCAACCAATCCCAGGCAACTAGAAGGAGAGATCAATAAAAGCATAACTGCAGAAGTAGGACACCTAATCAAGATACCGAAGATGGATAAATAAGTTTGTCTAATTATAGTGAAGCACCACAAACATTCAGTCCATAAC
>VZQC01004878.1:4926950-4947591 GCA_009823505.1 Rhizomys pruinosus | reverse complement strand
AAACAACAACAACAACAACAGAAAAGACTGCATCAAAGAACTGACTGAAACAGTGAACTTCTGCTCAAAACAGTCAACTTCCCCATGGAAAATATTGAGAAAGACTAAGAGATGGAAAGCATGTTTGGCAGAATGCACGAGCTCTGGTGGGGTGGGGGAATGAGCGGGAACATGGGTCTAGATTTGTTAAAAATAAATAAATAAATTTATGTAAAAAAAAAAAAAACAAAAAAAAACAACCAACAGTCTTTCCAGGCATTGGCAAATGTCCCCTGGGGCGGGGTAAAATCATACCAGTTAAGAACCACTTCTGTTTTTTTTTTTAATTTTTTATTTATTTTTTATGTGTATGAATGTACTGTCTGCATGTAAGTCTGTGCACCCTTGTCGTGCAATGCTGCGGAGGTCAGAAGAGGGTGTCAGTTTCCCCTGGAACTGGAGTTCTCCTGGAACTGGAGTTACAGACGGTTCTCAGCTGCCATGTGGGTGCTGGGGATCGAGCCCGGGTCCTCTGCAAGAGCAGTTGGTGCTCTTAACCACTAGGCCATCTCTCCAGCCCCCAAGAACCACTTCTGTTAATGACATCATTTAGCAATGTGAAATGCACAAGAGCACTCTTTCAATCTTTGAAGTATATTCTCAATACTTTAAAGCATAAATTCTTTTAAAAAATCTTTAAAATTTTTATCTTAAATTTCAAATTTGGTTTGCCAAACTTGCAAGTTTCTTTTTCCTGTTTCGGTACTGGGCATTGACCTTATATGGTAGGCAAGCGCTCAACCACACCTCCAACCCTTTTAATGATTTATTTTATTTTGAGAAACTCTCTTAAGTTGCCAACGCTAGCCTTGAACTTGCAGTCTTCCTACCCCAACTTCTGGAGTCTCTGGGATTACAGGTGTGCTCTTACTGCTGTTTGTCAGAAAACAAAATTTCTTTTTTTAAAAAACTTTCCAGACAATTGAGATTTCCAAGTGAAAAATTTGGCTATTTTGACATTTCTACTAATATACTTCTGGCCATTCTCTAGGTGGCTGTATGTTCTAGATGGATATCACTGATTCGCTCCTAAGATTTTAGAAATAAAGCTAGGGCTATAGTACAGTGGCTGAATGCCTGCCTAGCATGTGTGAAGCCCTGGGTTTGACTCCCCAGCATCACAAAAAATAAAACAAAATAAACATTAGTCAGACATGTGCCTACATAGTGAGTTCAAGGCCAGCTTGGTCTACTTAGATCATGTCTTAAAACATAAAATAAAAAGAAATACCTATTAATATTTTATTTTATTTTATTTTTTTTCTTTTTTTCTTTCTTTTGCTATTAATATTTTAATGATTTCTTTCTCTTTGGTGTATAGCAGCTCAAATACAATGTGTGCGCGTGTGCGTGTCTGTTTAGTCTTCCTATGGTCTTCTGAACTTTGAGAATTTGGGGAGGTACATCTTTTTGAGACAAGGTCTTTTTGTAGCCCCAGCTGGCCTGGAATTCACTATATGGACTAGGCTGGCCTTGAACTCACACAGATTCCACCTGCCTCTACCTCCCTAGTGCTGGGATTAAAGGTGTGCACCACCATACCTGGCTGAGCTTTAATAGGTTTCTCTCTCTCTCTCTCTCTCTCTCTCTCTCTCTCTCTCTCTCCTTCCTTCCTTTTTCTTTCTTTCTCTCTCTTCTTTTTTGTTAATAAATGTTTTTTTAAATTTATTATTTTTTATGTGTATGAGTGTATAGTCTGTATGTAGGTTGGTGTACCCGTGTCATGCAATGCTGCGGAGGTCAGAAGAGGGCGTTAGATTCCCCTGGAACTGGAGTTAAAGACAGTTCTTAGCCACCATGTGGGTGCTGAAAATCAAACCTGGGTCCTCTGCAAGAGCAGTCGGTGCTCTTAACCCCTGAGCTATCTCTCTAGCCCCTCTCTCTTCTCTCTCTCTCTTTCTTCCTTCCTTTCTTTCTTTCTTTCTTTCTTTTTTTTCACATAAATTTATTTTTATTTTTTTAACAAATCTAGACCTGTGTTCCCGCCCATTCCCCCACCCTGCCAGAGCTCAAGCATTCTGCCAAACATGCTTTTCATCTCTTTCTCAGTTTTTCTCAATATTCTCCATGAGGAAGTTGACTGTTTTGAGCAGAAGTTCACTGTTTCAGTTTTTTCTTTCTTTCTTTCTTTCTTTCTTTCTTTCTTTCTTTCTTTCTTTCTTTCTTTCTTTCTTTCTTTCTCTCTCTCTCTCTCTCTCTCTCTCTCTCTCTCTTTCTTTCTTTCTTTCTCTCACTATATAGCTAGCTCTGACTTCTCTGGAACTTGCAATATAAGTCAGGCTGACCTTGAATTTACAGAGATCTACCTGCTTCTACCCTGTGCCCTCTCCTCTGCCTCCTGAATTCTGGGACTAAAGGCATGTACTACCACTCCTAGACCTTCTTTCACTGTTTATGAAAAATTACTGGCTATTACTTCTATCCCATCTTTCTCTGTTTCTTGAGGTTTGGTGACATCAGTGGCCTAACTCGTCCTATAGCGCAGCCGTTAAAGGCTGAGGCTGAGAACCGCAAAAAAAAAAAAAAAAAAGAAGTTCGACCCTACTTCCTAAAACTCCCACTGCCTCCCAATAGTGTCCCAGGCTAGGGACCAGCCTTCAATGCAGGGGCCTTTGAGGCCCATTTAATCTCCAAACTATAGCACCATCTTTAAAGTATTGATTATTTTCACCTGTGTGGAGTCTATTGCTGAGCCTCTCAAATACATTGATAGGCTCTTCTCTCTTATTGTTACCAGAGTTTGGAGCAGAGCCTGGGCCCTGGCAGCCCCAACAAACTAGAATCAGCACCCAGCCTCAATAGTTCAGTTAAAGACAACAACTAGTAAAAAGCAGAGAAAAGAGATTTATTCAATGTGGCCATGCTGAGAAGAACAACAAAGTGGTCAAGAGACAACCCCCCAGTTCATCTTTGGGGGGGTCCTACCATGAGGGTTAGGTTTAAATAGAGGGAAAGAGATGTGTATAACTAAGAAGTCCTATCAAGGCATGGTACCTGCTGTTGTTACCGTCTTAGCTCCAGTGTCTCCTACAAGGTGGTCTGACATGTTGTCATAACTGTGTGAAATCTCCTTCTAGGAGACAAGCTCCCCTCTTGGCTGGTACCAGGGTCTTAGTTTTTTCCTTCTCCTACCATGAGATTCCGGGGGGGAATCCCAGTTCCTTGGGGGCATATTATCTCAATAGTCTGATAGCTAATGGGAAGGCCACAAGTGTTTCTTTAGAATATTTTCATTCCTGTCAAGGTGGTTACTATTAAGGAGAAATGGAGAATGGTAGGTTTGGGAGAGGAAATTACACTTGAAAAAATGAGCTTTATTAGGAGAGAGAGCACCTTGTGACCACAAGAGCTATGGCAGGGCCTTGAGGTGGGAGAACATAAGAAGGGACAGTACATCATACCAGAGGCAGCATGACAGGGTCATGGTGTGGGAGAGCATTATAGACATCATAAAATGTAAGAGGGTTGGCTTAAGGAGCTGGAGAGATGGCTCAGCAGTTAAGAGCACTGACTACTCTTGCAAAGGGCCTGGATTCAATTCTCAGCACCCACAAGTCAACTAACAACCATCCGTAACTCCAGTTCCAGAGGAATCTGAAACCTTCCTTTGACTCTATGTGCATTGTACAACATAGGTGCACTTACACGCATGCAGGCTATACACTCACACTCAGAAAATAAAAATAATAAAAAAGAAAGTTGGCTTAAAGTAAGAGTAATAAAAAGGGATGGCACTGCCTAAATTCAGTGTGTGTCCTCCCAAGTGGAACGCCCTCACAAGCATACCCAGAGATGGGTCTCCTAGGTGATTCCAAATCTAGTCAAATTGACAATGGTTATTAGCCATCCATTCCTTTAGGTGTAATTAATTGGCTTTTACCTGTGCCCTTCTGTGGAGCCTGATATTCCATACTGGCTGAGAGATAAGAGAGCTGGCTCCCCCCCCCCCCCAACAACCTTCAAAGGCCGGGGATCGGAGCCTGCTCCTGATGGATGGTCAGACACCTGCAGCCCCTCTCCCTTGGGGGTGTGACATTCCTGAACCTGCCACTTTTAAGAGCACACCTTGGTTTTGGGAACCAAATGGCACCTCTGCCAGATAGCATAAACAATGGCATTGTAAAAAGTGAACATAAGGGGCTGGAGAGATGGCCTAGCAGTTAAGAGCCGACTGCTCTTGCAGAGGACCAGGGTTCGGTCTCCAGCACCCACATGGTGGCTGAGAACCATCTTTAACTCCAGTTCCAGGGGAATCCGACACCCTCTTCTGACCTCCACGGCATTGCACGACATGGGTGCACAAACCTACATGCAGACAGTATATTCATACAGATAAAAAATAAATAAATAAAAAACAAAACAAAAGTGAACGTAAACTTCCCCTGCTGTCCTACCCCCATCTTTGCCAGAAGTCTGCCAAAGCTACTATATAAGACCCTAACCTCCTGCAAATAAAAAGTTATTCAGCCCCTTGAAGCCTAACTCCTGCTGGGCCTACCTGCCACTACGGGTCCTTTCCCCTCTCCCTCCCACCTGTGGCAAACCGTTCTCGGAGACGGGAACCCCACAGCCCCACACCTTTCTAGTAATTTAAGGCTTTATGCCTGAGAGAAAAGTGTTCTTACCCCTCCTACAGGGACAGCTGCTCCCATTATCTAGGCAAACACAATAAGGGAGGCAGTCCTTGGTTTTGCCCTGCCTACAGGCTTTTCATTACTCTGGTGAAGGTCCACAGAGAACTGTTAAATAGGATGAGCTTCTGTGTCATCAGCTTCCAATTCTTGGCTGTAGCTGCCTTTTAGTGATTGAGCAAACATTTTAGAGGAACTCTTTCAACCCACTTGTGTGTCAGCCTTACTTTTCCTTCCAGCACTGTTCCAGGTGAGTCTAAGCTCATATCCTAGCTCTTGTTGGAACATGTGTCTTTAGATTCAGGGTGGTTAGATGCCATGCTACCTCAGCTCTCAGATGAGTTCAAGAAAGATCATTTTATAACCATCTCACCATTTCTTGATGTTCTAATAAGATTATCATCCATCTATCATCTATCTATCTATCTATCTATCTATCTATCTATCATCTATCATCTACTTTTTTTTTAATTTTATTTATTTCTGTATGTGTATGAATGTACTGTCTGCATGCAGGTCTGTGCACCCGTGTCGTGCAACGCCGCGGAGGTCAGAAGAAGGTCTCGGATTCCCCTGGAACTGGAGTTCTCCTGGAGTTGGAGTTTCAGACGGTTCTCGGCCGCCATGTGGGTGCTGGGGATCGAACCCGGGTCCTCTGTAAGAGCGGTCGGCGCTCTTAACCGCTAGGCCATCTCTCCAGCCCCTATCATCTACTTTTTTATTTACCTTTTGAGACAATGTCTCACTCTGTAGTCCAGGCTGGCCTGGAACTTACTTTGCAGCTCAGACTGACCTCATGGCAACCTTCCTGCCTCAGGCTCCCAAGTGCTGGGATTATAGGACTAAGCCACCACCCCTGGGTAAAGTCTTTATGTGGTAATTTTCCCACAGCTCTATTTGCCACTAATCAAAATGGTCAAGTACAAAAGGAAAGGACAGAAGGGCTTGATGGTTTAGACATCAGTGAAGAGATGGCTTCATTGGTAAAATGCTTACATGGTAATCATGAAGATGAAAACTTGAGCCCAAGAACCCATATGCAACAGCCCAGTGTAGTGGTGTGCACTTGGAACTCTCATTGGATTCTCCTGCAATTCCCAGTGTGAAAAGTAAATTTACCGTAAAAATGCTGAAAAACATACATCTCTTATTTTTTTTTTTTTTTTTTTTTTTTTTTTGAGACAGGGTCTCCCTGTAGCCCTAGCTGTCCTGGAACTCACTCTGTAGACCAGGCTGGCCTTGAACTCACAAAGATCCACCTGCCTCTGCCTCCCAAGTGCTAGGATTAAAGGCGTGCACCACCACGGCATTGCAACCTCTTCTTGTTCCACGATTTCACCATAGCCTGGTAGTTGCATTTGTTTTCCTTGAGACTGTTGGTTTTCCTGCAAACACCAGCATGATTTCACTACGAAACTAACCCATTATAGTGTAAGTGTGCCTCAATTTTTCTTATTACTGCTGGATATTCAGACTTACTGGCAGCTAATATGCAGGTGCGTGAAATCAAAACTGTTCTGGTTAGAGACTTTGTCCTTACAACCAATCATCATTTCTTCTTTTTTAAATTATTTTATTTTACTTATTTTTTATGTGTATGGATGTACTGTCTGCATGCAGGTTTGTGCACCCATGTTGTGCAATGCTGCGGAGGTCAGAAGAGGGTGTTGGATTCCCCTGGAACTGGAGTTAAAGATGGTTCTCAGCCACCATGTGGGTGCTGGGGATCGAACCCGAGTCATTTCTTCTGACACTGACACTTTTCCTTACCCATCTTCACCTTGAGCGTGCCCTCTCCTGCACTGCGGGCTGCAGGAGTACTCTTAGATCTCCAACAATAGCTATTAAGGCTATGATACATAGAAAATGAGAGATGTATGTTTTTCAACATTTTTACAGTAAACTTACTTTTCACACTGGGAATTGCAGGAGAATCCCACTAGAGTTCCAAGTGTACACCACTACACCAGGCTGTTGCATATGGGTTCTGGGGCTCGAGTCTACATCTTCATGATTGCCATGTAAGCATTTTACCAATCAAGCCATCTCTTCAACCCCATTCATCTTTCTATCTTTTAATTTGTATTTTAAATAAAAAATGCAAAAAGCAGTTCATAATTTTTCACAACAGTTAACAAAAGCATGCTTTAAAATTTTAATCACCCCTTAAATAAAAGATACTAGTTATCATTTTTGTCAGAATTATAGCCATTTTCTTCTTAAATATTTTGTTTATTATTTTTATTTTATGTGTATGAGTTTATTGTCTGCATGTGTGTAAGTGCACCCATGTCATGCAACGCCCATGGAGATGAGAAGAGGGAGTTAGAGCCCCTGGAACTGGAGTTCCCAGTGGTTGTTATCTGCCATGTTGGGATTTTAACCAGGTCCTCTGCAAGAGCTGTCTGCTCTTAACTGCTGAGCCATCTCTCCAGCCCCATGCCCTTTTCTATTATATATAGACTAATGTTTATAAGAATTGGATTCTCCTGCATTTCCCAGTGTGAAAAGTAAATTTACCATAAGGATTTTGACAAACATACATCTCTCATTTTCTATGTATCATAGCTTTAAAAGCTATCCCTGGAGATCTAAGAGCATTCCTGCAGCCAGCAGTGCAGGAGAGGGCACACTCTAGAGACACACTTGAGTCCCATTCTTTGGCTATCACACTGTTGAGACAATGGATCTCAAAGAATAAAAAATTTCCCCAGGAATCCCAGGCAGGGGCGTGGAAGGGTGGAAATCCTGGTACAAGCCAGAAGAGGAACTTGCTTCCCAAGAAGAGATTTCACACCGTTTTTGCTTGGAGACTTGGATGGACCACCTTACAGGAGAGATTAAAGCCAAGATAACAGTATGTCAATGGTGGCCAGGACCACATCCTGACCAGGTCTGTTTAATTATGTATATCTCTAGCCCTCTATGGAAACCTGAACATAATGTCAGTATCCACAGACAGACTTGGCGGGGGGGGGGGTCACTGAACCCCTTTATTTGTTCCTTTTCCTGACAAGTTGTCAGAACTGAGTGAGATCTCTTCTTGGAAGGTGAGTTCCTCTTCTGTCCGGTACCAGGACGTCAGAACTTTCTCTTCCCTCAGCATGGGATTCTTCGGGAAATTTTAATTCTTTGGAGTTCAGTGTTCAATAGTCTGATAGTTGAAGGGGGGGGGTGGCACTCAAGTATCATTTTAGAACATCTTTTACCAGTTATAAAATGGAAGCAGCTAGGGCTGGAGAGATGGCCTAGCGGTTAAGAGTGCCAACTGCTCTTACAGAGGCCCTGGGTTCAATCCCCAGCACCCACATGGCAGCTGAAAACTGTCTGTAACTTCAATTCCAGGAGAACTCCAGTTCCAGGGGAATCCGAGACCCTCTTCTGACCTCCGTGGCAGTGCACCACACGGGTGCACAAACCTACATGCAGACAATACATTCATACACATAAAATAAATAAATAAATAAAATATAAAAAAATAAAAAAATGGAAGCAGCTTATGCTGCAGTTTGGGAGAAAATATTTGCAAAAGACACATATATCTGACAAAAAAATATCCAGTCCATCACCATCATTAACTGAGGCCCAGAGAAGTGGTACGTTGTTCAAGGTTATACAGTTCCACAGTTGGGATTTCTCTTTTTTTCTTACTGAGGTTCTTAGAGATAAATGCTTCTTTGTAGTTTAAGCTGTTCATCATGCCCAGTGTCTTGGCTTCCTCAGAAATAGACTTATTCCTTCTCTCTCCTCCTCTCATTAGATTTCTCTTTCACTCTGTTGCTGCTCTGAAGAAAACTGACCTGTGGTAAACTTACATTTGGGAGTTAATGATCCACAAAGTTTAGGGCATTTGCTTTTCTAAAAGGTTATTGGAGAAGCTGAGTGGTAAAGAGCACTGGCTGCTCTTGCAGAGGACCCAGAGTTGGTTCCCAGCACTCACATGGCAGCTAACAACCAGTTCCAGTTCCAGTTCCAAGGGATCTGACATCCTCTCTTGTCCTCTGCAGACACTGCCTGGGTGCACTTATATACATTCTGGGAATACATTCATACACATAAATAAATAAAAAATAAAAAAATAGCTGGGAGTGGTGGTGAATGCCTTTAATCCCAGCACTTAGGAGGCAAAGGCAGGCAGACCTCTGTGAGTTCAAGGCCAGCCTGGTCTAGAGAGTGAGTTCCAGGCCAGCTGGGGCTACAGGGAGACCCTGTCTCAAAATCACCAAAAATAAATAAATAAATAAATAAATAAATAAATAAATAAATAAATAAAGTTTGCTGGAAATGGTGGTGTTGGACTATAACGACCCTAGTTCCCTGGCAAAGTTTCCATGATAGACTGGTGATCCTGGCATTTGGATCTGGCTGAGATCTCTCAAATCAAAATCTCTTCAATTCAGGCATTCTCTGCTCTGTGGTTGGTTTCCCTAGCAGGCCCACCCTTCCCTGGAGTCAACATCTGCTTGTAATATCTGTGGTGACTCAGTTCATGGGGAAGTAAGTATCTGTAAGCAGGAAATCCTAAAGGAGACTGATAAAGCAATCACAGGATGATCAGGATGTTAAGGGGAAGAGAAACAAAGCCTAACCAAGAAGAACACGCATACAAGAGTGGACTCTGACCGAGTGGCCAGAGTATATGGTAGAGTTGAATCATTTAAGTTTACAGACTCCCTCCACCCTTCTCAAAGGGGGTCTGCAAACACCATTCCCATTGGATGGAAGCAGCAAACCAGACTTTTATAGCTTTAATGATAATTATGTTAAAGAGAATTTATATGTCAAGTTCCAAGTGAAACTGTATGCGTTAATAATCACATTATAAATACTAACACAATCTCCATTTCATAGGGCTTAGAAGGGATTTATGGCTTGGATCCATCCCTGAAGCCCGTTTTGCTTACTTTTTCTTATTTATTTTGGTTTTTGTTTTGAGACAGAGTCTCACCATGTAGCCTTAACTGGTCTAGAACTCACTATGTAGACCAGGTTGGCCTCAAATTCATAGAGATCTGCCTGTTTCTGTCATCCAAGTGCTGTGATTAAGGGCATACCACACCTGGGCTTTGTTTTTGCCTTTTTTTTTTTTTTTTTTTTTTTTTTTTTTGTCTTTTTGAGACAAAGGTCTCTCTTAGTCCAGAACTGTCGCTGGAGCTCGCTATGTAGACCAGGCTGGCCTTGAACTCACAGAGATCCACCTGCCTCTGCCTCCTGAGTGCTGGGATTAAAGGTGTGTGCCACCACGCCCAATGTTTTTACCTTTTTTTGAAATAAGGTCTTACAGTGTAGACACCCAGGTGGCCTCAAAGTACTATGTAGTCCAGGTTCATGGAGTCCACCATCCTCTGGTGTTAGTCTCCTAAGTGCTGAGATCACAGATATGTACCATCATGCCTGGCCCTCTTTTCTTTTTCAATGGACTTTTTTTTTTTATTATCGTTTATGTGTTTGAGTGTACTGTCTGCATGTAAGTTTGTGCACCCATGTCATGCAATGCTGCAGAGGTCAAAAGAGGGCATGGGATTCCCCTGGAATGGGAGTTAAAGACGGTTTTTAGCCGCCATGTGGGTGCTGGGAATCGAACCCAGGTCCTCTGGCAGAGCAGTCAGTGCTCTTAACTGCTGAGCCATCTCTCCAGCCCTTCAATGGACTTTTATGATTTTTCTGCTACTTAGATATTTTCCATTACTATTAATACACATTTTTTTAATTTTTTATTTATTTTCATATGTGTATGAATGTATTGTCTGCATGTAGGTTGGTGCACCTGTGTTGTGCAATGCCCACAGAGGTCAGAAGAGGGTGTCGGATTCCCATGGAACTGGACTTAAAGATGGTTTTCAGCCGCCATGTGGGTGCTAGGGATCGAACCTGGGTCCTCTGCAAGAGCAGTCGGAGCTCTTAACCGGTAGACTATCTCTCCAGCCCCTTAAAACACATTTTATATTAAGTGTTCTTTTTGAAGAGTTTTCCTTTCTGGTTGGCATATTGCACTTTTTAGTCCTGTGTACCTATATTTGTAACCATTTCCTTTTAGAAACATCTGGTCCTTAGTGCTTTTCCAGCTATAATGGGAAAGAGACTCCTTAGTTTGTGTTCAGTTTAGTGTTCTTGGAAATGTCCTACCTGCCTGTGTGACTATCTCATTTAGTAAATTGTCCAAAAGATGCTGTCTGGTTTTTTGATCTCAGTGAGATGGCTGGTAATAGTATCTGGGGCCTGAGACAATTTAGTAAAATAACATGTGCAATGTGAAAAGCTTTTTGACCATTTTCACACTGGGGCTCTCGGAGAAAACCGTACATGTAATATTGTAAGCAAATGAGGCTCTTCACAGCTGCTGAAACTTGCTCCATCAAGCCATCCCAAGGCCTGAGGACCACTCAATGGCTTGTGAATTTGTAACGGTGCACGTTGGGAAGCAACTCAGATGTCACAGAACACATGGAATCTTCACTATTGGACATACCTGGTTTCATATTCTGACTCTGTCACTTGTCGTCATTTAGCCTAGGACAAATCATTTTAACCACTCTGAAGCTAAATTTCTTCATGTGCAAACATGGATAATAACCCTTGCTTTGGGGATTGTAATCATTAGATGAGTCTAGTTCCTCCTTCAGAGTAGGCATTCATGTGCTTACATAGTGATGATTAATTCTGTTTCTTAGTATGTTAACGATATACCATTCATATGCTTTTATTTCTAATGATACTTGGTGGGGTTTTTTGGGGGGGTGTCTTTTTGAGACAGGGTCTCCCTGTAGCCCTAGCTGGTCTAGAAGTCCCTATGTAGACCAGGCTGTTCTTGAACTCACAGAGATCCACCTGCCTCCGCCTCCCGAATGCTGTTATTACAGGTATGTGTCACCACGCTCGGCTTTAATGATATTTTGGAAGAACTGATGTTAGCCCCTTTATGTTCTCACCGTAGTTTAAACATCAGATCAGGACTGGAGAGGGGCTGGGAGGGAGGCCATCACCAGTAGTAAAATCATGTGGCAGACAGGGTAGGACTGTGAAAGGCTCATAGAAACCACAGAGTTTAAGAAAGTTTTATGTTATTTTCTTGAGTAGCACAATGTACTAAAAGGGCATTTGGGAAAGGGGCCCCAGGAGAGGGCTCCAAGATGGATTCCAGAATATCTCATGTTCTGAAGATGTTGACAGAAGGCAAGAAATACAAAGTGGTATTCACTGAACACTCATGAAGGATTCATATTTTTTTAGTTTCCAAAAGCCTTGAGCATCTTGGTTCTTAATGAGGGCCAGTTTGTCCACTCCACTCAGGGGAAAGGTTTCCAAGGTCTGAAGACAATTTTTTCACTACTGGTCGTCTGATGGGCAGAGACAGGATGTACTGCTGAATATCCTACAACCCACAGGGCAATTCCTCACAAGACTATCTGGCAGCTAGATATGCTAGTGCACACCTGTAATCCCAGTACTCAGGAAGCTGGGGCAGCAGGATCTCCATAGCCAGTTTCAGGCCAACCTGAGTTATATAATAATACACCATTAAATTTTTTTTTCTTCTCAAAATGTCAGTGTTGCAAAAGTTGAGAAGCTGCTTTAGTGGCTTGGAACGATGATCTTCATTTTTAGAGATCTGGAGCCAGAAGCCTGCAGAACTCCTCTGGTATTCGAACTTGGTCTTACAGCTTAGAAACCCATTGTCTTTCACTATGCTCTAGTGATAAAAAGCAGTTAAGAGGAAAATGACCAGGATTAAGAACGAAGGCACAACTTGATGTTCAGTAGGTTTTACTGAGACATTCATGGAATAAATGAACGAATAAAGGAATGAACGGAGGAAGGAAATAATGAGGACCAGTTGTGACGTATATTCTTGCTGTTGGTCTACAATCAAACAATGAGTTGAGGATCATGACAATAGGGAAATTCACATATTCACATGATGGTTGGTGGTCACAAGATTCTATACTTAGATTCAGGAGGAGTCCAGATTCCAGTGTCTGGGCCTCCGAAGGTAGAAGTACCAGAGGAATCTCATCCACCATCTTCCAGCACCTTTTCTAAGACACAGGGAGACTGAGGGTAATGATTTCTGAGCTGTGTTTAGGTGACTGTTTCCCTCTATGTATGTACCAGGGCTCCAGGTCAGCTGTGACCCCAGCAGAACAGAAGGGGAGGTCTTCCCAGGTTCTAAAATGTTTGTGACTTGAGATGAGCCAAGTCGACTCTGGTCGGCCCTGAGTCTTTTAGGAGGGAACTGATGAAAGGAAGGGGGTGGAAGGGGAGGAGCCTATGATTAAATAGACCGTTTCTTTTCACTTCCTCATTCAGACTCCAGAATTTATCTGGTCTGTGGGTACAATCTGCCAAACCTGGAGAGAAGCTCGTGCCTGCTTGCTGTCAGCTTGCTCAAGGGGTGATGGGAATTCCATCCTTCTTACCCCTTGCAATGGAGAGCAACTGGGCTAACTGCAAGTCCTTGCACACTTTAAGCCAAATGCTACTGTGGACAGCTGTGCTAGCCCTGGGTGAGTCAGGTCTCCTAGAAGAGAGGCAGGGGGAAGGACACCTTGGGTTGGGCCTGGACTTGGGCAAAGAGGAGGGTGGCATAGGAGGAATGTCAGGGGAATCAGGAGTGCGAGGCAGGCCAATGACAAGCAGCCTGTGACAACTTGGCTGGCCTTTGAAGATCAAAGTGGACAGGGGCTTATGATGTGTGTGTTACTGTCTACTGCCCAAGTTCACTGGGTATCCAGGTCTTGGATGCATTCTTGTCTTCCTTTTTAGAACCTGTTCTGAGGAGAATCTAGTGTCTTAGACTTCAGTGATAAATGAGGTGCCAGTTTCCTTTTGAATTTGTTCACATGGGATCAAATCTTGGGTAAGATTTGTAGTACTGCCTAAGAAAAGGGCTGGAGGACTATCTAAGAGTCATTTGAAGGGAGTGGAAAGGGTAATTCTCCATGCCCGTGAAGCTGCTCTGTGTAGCTGAAGCCCATTCTTTTTACATATAAGGAGAAACACAGGAAGGCCGGGGTTGTGTAGGGAATTGGGGCTCACTGACTTCACAAACCCAGGCAGGTATGGAACTGTCAGCTGTGGGACCAGAGAAATCACTCATGCTTCCTTTCACTGCACAGGCCATGAGGTTCTGTCCTGGCTCTGATTAGTGGGAAAGCCAGGGTCCTAGACTGAGATGGTGTACTGTTTTCTGGTCATATTTTCATCTGTGGGCCAGAGGGCAGAAACCAACGGTGCTGTGTAGTTAGAAGAGTCCGGGAGAAGCCCAGTAGGAAAGCTCTATTGCGTGGCCTTGTAAAGCTTAGTTCCTGTGGCTTCCACACTTACCTTTCAGAGGAAAGAATACAGCCACTTCCCAACTTATATTCTGTAACTCATACTGAAATTTGGTCAGCCCTGGGTGACCTCAGCCTTCCATTGGTAGGTAGTGTGTGGCTACAGAGACAGAGCCAGGGAAGAGAGACTACTTCCCCATGAGTTATTGGATTAAAGGGACAATGGACTACCTCATTTTTTACATGGAGAGACTCAGCCCTAGACAGGAAATGTGCTTTTCTATTTTTGCTAACAGAGCTACCAGTCACCTGGCCAAGACTCCTGAGAAAGACTTTGGTGTTTCTTCAAAGAAGTTTTACTTATTATTTTTATTTTATGTGTATGAGTGTGTTGCCTGCATGTAGGTAGGTGCACCTGTGTTGCAGTGGATGCTGCATTTTGCTTTCTAATACCTTTGCTTCTGCCGATTCTCAGACTGCCTTTATTTATTGTTTTTATTTTATGTGTATGAGTGCATTGGCTGCATGTGTGTTGTGTACCTGTGTTGTGCAATGCCTGCAGAGGTCAGAAGGGGGTGTTGGATTCCCCTGGAACTGGAGTTACAGATAGTTCTTAGTCAGTAAGTGGGTTCTGAGAATTGAACCTGGGTCTTTTGCAAGAGCAGCCAGTGCTCTTAACTGCTGAACTATCTCTTCAGCCCCATCAGACCTCCTTGTTTAAACCATGTATAAGTTCCTTATTTATTTATTTTTTTTTTGAGACAGGGTCTCCCTATAGCCCCAGCTGGCCTGGAATTCACTCTGTAGACCAGGCTGGCCTTGAACTCACAGAGATCTGCCTGCCTCTGCCTCCTGAGTGCTAGGATCAAAGGCATGCACCACCACGCCTGGCTTAAGGAAGGTTCTTGGCCGCCATGTGGGTGCTGGGAATCGAACCTGCTCCTCTGCAAGAGCAGTCGGCGCTCTTAACCGCTGAGCCATCTCTCCAGCCCCAGACCATGTGTAAGTTCTTTATGTCAGGCAGTGTTCTAGGATTTGGGGGCTTATCAGTGAACAAAATAAGAGTATCTTCCTCACCCAGAATGCAAGTTTTCTCCCTTACAATGAGTACATTGAACAAAAACATACTTTTTGTTACTGTTGGCTTTGGAATGAATTGATGGCTTCCCTCTCCTCCTTTCTCATCTCTTTATTCTCTCTCTTCCTCTTCTTCCTTTTCTTTTTTTGGCACTGCACTGTCTCCTTTGCTAATCCTACACACTCAGGTTTTTAGCCATCACTTCTACATCAATAACTCCCAAACATAATTTTGTCCTCCCTACCTCCATAAACTCTTTTCTCTACCTGTTGAATGGACACTTCTAAATAGACTTGTCAGCCCAGAAACAAAAATATCTTCAAAATCCAATTTATCATCTTTCACTTACAAATTTTCTCAGCCTTCTACTGTTCATATCTGCAGGAGCAGAGCATCCTTTTCCTGACAATCTACTTTTCTCATCCCCATTAAATGCCAAGTTGTCCTCATCCCATCTCTTAGATTTCTTGCACATCTCTATCCCCTCCACTTTCTGCTATCAACACATATGAGCAAGTAAAGTCATTCGGAATATGGGCATATTTACTGGAGACAGAGAAGGGTAAAGAAGTGCAGGGGATCTACTTGTAGTCTTAGCAGTTGGGAGGTAGAAGGAAGAGGATTAAGAATTCAAAGCCACCATGGGCTATATAGCAACTTTGAGGCAAGCCTGGGTTATTCGAGACCTTGTAACAACAACAACAGCAACAACAGCAGCAACAACAACAACAATGAATTAAAGGCATTTGCAATGAGGTGATGACGATAAAGCATTAACTCTGAGCTAGATGTGTATGTATGTGGATTTAGAGACAGCTGATGAGCTAAAAGTAGTGGTCAAAGATGACTATGGAGGCTGTACTGTGACAGTTGGAATAGAAGAAAAGGAAAGTGTGGTTGAAGCATGGATTGCTTGATTTTGTGGTATTTGAAGTTGGTGTGGTTTGCAGTGATAATCACGGACCCTTGAGTATAATATGGGGCTGAGTGGCTAGGTTGTATGAAAGAAAATTGTCCATAGATGAACAGGTGTGAAGAACAGAGGATGAAGAAGCTGGATGTACATGGGCTATCAGCGTGTTCTGGATTGCTATTAATCATCTTTTTCTTAGTAATTACTGGTACTTCCTTTGTTCCAATAATCTGACACAGCACTTTCAGTACTAATATTAACTTCTCATTGTTCGCTGAACTGTGGAGCAAATTGAAAATTTGCTTATGTTTATTTAAAATGTATGTACCCACATAGTACCCACAGGCGACATGCAAAGTGCTTTATCTAGGTTATCTCATGTCTACCATGTAGAATGGGTATTGCTGTCGTTGTCTCAATTTACAAGCAATGAAATTTTCACATCTATTGCATTACTTTTCTCATTACTGTGACAAATCTTCTGAGAAAAGCAACTTAAGGAAAGAATTATTTTGGCTTGTAGTTCCAGGGGATCACATCAGGGAAGGCATGGTGGCAGGAGAACGAGGTGGCTGAGCACATTCTGTCTGCAGTCAGGAAGGACAGAGATGAGTGCTCAGCTGGCTTTTTCTGTTTTCCCAGTTTATTCAGTCTAGGATCCCAGCCCACTGGATGGCCCCACCATATTTAGGTCTTACTTCTTCAGTTAAACTCTTCTGGAAATACTCTCAAGGACACACCAAAAAGTGTGTTTCCAGGGTGATTCTAGATGTGGTTGAGCTGATAATGAAGATTAGTTATCATAGTGGTAAACCCAGAATTTAAATTCAACATGTGCTCTTACCCACCTCCATGCTGGCATTGGGAGTCCCCTAGAACACAGCTTCTGCTTGCCATTTCCAGCTTTGCTCCTTGTGATTGAGGAGCACTTTAACAGACCAGAAATCAAGCAGCAGTTTGATATCTGGTCTGTTAAATTTTCTGGAAATGTTGACAGGTACCTGCCAATGTTTCTCAGGGAATATCCCTTCTCTGCCAAAATCCCTGTAATCCTTAAAGTTCCTTGATGAATCTCTCCTTGCTTAGACCCTGTTGAATACAGAGCCCTGGAATCGCTTCCCCTTCTGAACCTTCATGTCCTCTCATCCGTACCCTTCCAATGGCATTACGAATCTTTCCTTTACATTTCCTTACACGTTTGTCGCCTCCATTAGCTTCAGTGGGACTCGGGAACTTACATCTTTATTTATTTATTTATTTATTTATTTATTTATTTTTTACTTTTTTAACATTTTTTTTATTGATGCTTTGTGCATTTCATACATCATTTTCCAATTCAGTTCAGGCATATTTCCCTTTCCCTTCCCCCCCAGCCCCACCCCATCCCAGATCATGCATTCTGCCATAACTGTCCTGCATCTTTCTCTCAGTCTTTTTTCATTTTTTAGCTATAAGTGATAATCCATGAGTACAAGCATCCTTCATATGAAACCAATTTGCAGGCTGTTGTGCCCAAACCCCACAGCCCCACCATCCAGCGGGGGGTGGTGAGGGGTTGTATGTTCAATCAAGTTGATCAAATGAGTGTCCAGACTACATTGCCGTAGTTTCACCATTCACCCCAATCACAGCCCTTACATTCTACCACTCCCCCTCTTCCGCAGATTGGGGAACTTACATCTTTTCAGTGCATTCAGGATGGCAGGGCAGTAGGAAGTTAACGCTATAATTGGGATTGTTAAGGGATGGAATAATTGGATTAACCGTACATACTAAGATGAGGTGACATGGGGACCAGAATCCAGTTTTTAAAAGTACCTCTATGTACGTGTGAGTGCCTGCATGTATGTAGTATACCACATGGATGCCTGGTTTCTCTCAGATGTCAGAAGAAGGTGTTGGATCCCCTGGAGCTGTAATTACAGATGGTGGTGAGCCACCATGTGGGTGCTGGGAACTGAACTTGGGTCCTCTGCAAGAGCAGCAATTTCTCTTAACTGCCGAACCATCTCTCTAGCCCCTGGAATCCAGTTTTCTAAACTTTCAGACCAACACTGTTTTCCACAGTATCTCTTTCTTAGTACTTCCTCTTGCTTTAATTTTCTTCCATACTTTTGTCCCTGAAAATATTCAGACTTGGGAGTCTCTTAACTTTTTTTTTTTAGACTCAAATGCATTAGAAAAATTCTACCATGGATGAACACATATGTGCACCTACACACAAGTATGCACTCTGGGTTCTAGTTCATCTAAGGGCCTACTTTGCTACTATACCCAACAATAGTGCCACGCATCTCTCTCTTCCATTCAGCTTTCCCAGTTGTTTCTGTCCTATGCTAGGCTTCTACTTGGAAGCCTCTTCCCTGAGTCAATGTCATTCCATTTGCCCCCACAGGAAGCCACAGATCTGGTGTTCCCAGAGCTCCTCATCCTGTCAGATTTTCCCAGTAGCAAAAAAATTTGGAAGATTTAAATGTTAAGGAATAGGAATGTGAAATAAATGACAGGTAAGTCAAATTGCAGGACAGAGCACAGGTGTTAAAAAGACAACATAGAAAAGACAAAAGTATACAAACAGCAGGTTAATGGCTTACCTCCAATCCTGTTGACCTTGTACTGCTTGGGGAAAAATCAGGCTGCAGAATATTTTTTAGAGTATAGTTTCTGTTGTATGTCTGTATGCAAACATTATATATATATATATATATATGTTCATGTCTGTATGCAAACATTGTGTGTATATATGTTCAAGTTCTATGAAGACATGTATGTCAAGGGGATATTTTTGTTATGAGTATTTTCCTTTTTTTTCTTTTTCTTTTTTTTTTTTTTTTGTCTTTTCGAGACAGGGTCTCCCTGTAGCCACAGCTGTCCTGGAACTCACTCTGTAGACCAGGCTGGCCTTGAACTCACAAAGATCCACCTGCCTCTGCCTCCCAAGTGCTAGGACTAAAGGCATGCACCACCATGCCTGGCTCCTTTTTCTTTCTATAGTGATTGTAGATCACCTATATGACCTTTAGTCCCTTTCCACAAAAGAAAATTCCTGCTCTCAGATACACACTGGCAAAGTCATACGTACTAAAGCACAAATCATATGAAAACTCCAGCAGGGAACGGAAGCATATTTATTTATTTATTTTATGTGTATGAGTGTACTTTCTCCATGTAGGTTGGTTGTGTTGTGCAAGGCCGAGGAGGTCAGAAGAGGGCATTGGATTCCCCTGGAACTGGAGTTAAAGACAGTTCTTAGCCACCATGTGGGTGCTGGGAATCAAACCCCGGTCCTCTGCAAGAATAGTTGGCGCTCTTAACCAATGAGCCATCTCTCCAGCCCCAGTATTTTTATTTTAATTAGTCAAAATTGTTCACCCAAATGAAAGACTCACAACACACATGGAAAAGGACCTGATATGATTTTCTTCTGTTAGTGAGGAACGAGCTCCAGAACTTCTGGAGATGTGCTTCATCCAGGCATTCCCAGGGATGGCTCTGGCCAGAGGATTGGGCTGTGGATGAAGGGGGTTCTGGGCCTAGGCAAGCATGTCTCAGGGTGGAGTTGAGGCCCTGCTTGATGTTTGCTTTCTTTCTTCCTTACAGCTCTTGTTGCTGGGACACATGGTAAGTACTCTTCTGGTATCTTCTCCCTCCCCCTCTGCCACCTCCTTCCTCTCCTAGTGCCTTGTCTGGAGGCCTTCTGAATACATCAGCAACCAAGCTCAGTATCAGGTCAGGATCAGGAAAGGACCATTCTTAGAAGATGCCCTGCCCTCTTCTACCCTGATGCCCAAGGAGACAGGTGGTGGGCAGGCACGGTACACTAGTGTGTCAACTTGTCAACTCTTTTGTTTCTGTTATGATGAGATGTGGCTGCCATTGGCACAAAAAATGAGAATTCTGACTTTTTTCTCAACTGCCTTCCATTCTCTAAATAAAACTGCAAGCTTCTAAAAAGTTGATCTCTAAGAAGCGGTGAGTAAATTTTAGTGACCAGAACCTGGGCAGAGGAAGAGAGAGGTGAGGCTGGCGAGAGAATGGTTAATGGGTATCAGGTAGAGGTAGACAGGAGTAATAACTTCTAATGTCCTGTAGCACAGAATAGTACTTAGAGTTGACAATGTATGTTTCACAGTATCTGGTAGAGAGGATTTGAATGTTCTCAATAGCAAAAGGTAATGTTTGAGGTGATGGACAAGCCACTTACTCTGATCTGACCAATACACAGTGTATATGTATTGAAATATCATATTGTACCCTGTAAATTATGTGTCAAAGATTTTTTCAAGGTCTTACTAGAAGAATAAAAAAGCCTCTTCTCTCCAAATAAAATCCAAGCACATACACAAGCACGCCACCTTCACAGATTGTCCCATGTGTTGAAAAGTCCTTTATTTTGCATAGATGTGAAGGCTCCAAGCCTGTTCTGACAGAGAGCCATCTCCATGCAAGGGATAGGAGGGGAGGGTGGGGCACAGAAACTTGGATTTATCTAGGCAAGGTTCGTACGTATTTCTGGGGTTTCCCTTGCTCCCTTCTGCCTCCTCCCATGCATTCCTTGAGAGTTTCCTGGGGGTCAGGTGATGAGATACAGGACTAGGAGATTCACCATCAGTGGCAGAAGGCTTCTGTGCTCTCAGTCCCACTGCTAGTTGCTCCAATAGGAGCACAGGTACCTTTTTTTTTTTTTTTTTTTTTTTTTTGTTTTTTT
>VZQC01004878.1:4913572-4926137 GCA_009823505.1 Rhizomys pruinosus | reverse complement strand
ACACACACACACACACAAACGCACGCGCACACACACACACACACACGACCTAGGGCCACAGAATGGCCAGGATTCATGTTTTCCTCACATTCTGACCTTTTGCTCTTCAGCATGACCCACCGGAAGCCTGTCTCCTGTAGGAATGACTTTTATAAATAGAATCTGGACTAATGACATTTAATTAACCCCAACAAAGTGCTCTTATGTCTTGTGACTTGATCTCGTTTCCTTGGCAACCTCTATTTGGTACTCCACCCCAAAAGATAATGGACTAGTTTGGGTTTGCTTGAGAACTAATATGTCAAAGTACTGAAAGGTGGCACAGCCATCTTCCATGGCACACAGTGAGGATTGGGAAGGACAGGTGCCCTGGGGTGAATGAGATATTCTGGAGCTAGGAAGGAAAAAACTGGATGGTTTGTTAGGACTAAGGTGGAGCCAAACTTGTACTTCCTCAATTGAGTCTGGAAGGGGACACTTTGAATAAAATCATGGGTGGGGTGTGACTGGAAGACGGAGTTCAGAGACAAGGTATCTGCAGCAGTTTCTTCTGTACAGTTCCAGGAGGCAACAGGTGGTTCTAGGAGATATCTGGAGGAGCAAGTGTCCTCCGAATTCAGGCCCTTTTTTTTGAGACAGGGTCTCCCTGTATCCCCAGCTGGCCCGGAACTCACTATGTAGACCACACTGGCCTTGAACTCACAGAGATCTGCCTGTCTCTGCCTCCCTAGTTCTGGGATTAAAAGCATGTGCCACCACACCCACCCCTGTTTGTGTAACTCCTTAGTTCCTTCCTGTTGCTCAATCCCAGTTTTTCCTCAAAAGTATATAAACAACAAGCTAATGACTTACTTCCATCCTGTTGAACCGTAGCTCCACATTTATTAATATTCATCAAGGAAACCAACATTTTTGGAAGGTCAAGATGTTCTACTATCACCCCACACAAATCTCTGTTGTGCCTTCCTCATATCTGTAGACTTCTCAGTTAGACTGAGTTGCTTCTGCTTTCCTGCTGGGAAGAAATTGTCTTCTTCCTGCTAGGACAAAGCCTACATCTCTGTTCTCCCAGGAGAGCAAAAAGAAGATGATCTGTCCTGGACACTCACTGTGTGCCATGAACTATTGCAGATGCATAGTCTGATCATGGTGGTCATTTTCACAGGCGAGGAAACTGAGAAGAGTTAAATTACTTGCTCGAGATTGCAGAGCTTATAAATGAATGAAACCATTAGAGAATTAGAAGATCAAGACTGATTCCAAATTAAAGCTCTTCTCTCAGCACATCATGTCCCACCAGAGAGGGTAGTTTGTGTCTCAGAGCTGAGGCAAGGCCTTCTAAATCCTGTGGTCCTTTTGTGTCTTTCAGACTGGCTGCTGCTCCAGACCCCTCAACTGGTGTTCCAGGAAGGGGACAGCATCACGCTGAAGTGCCACAGCTGGAGGAACAAAACCTTGAACAAGATCACATTTTTCCAGAATGGAAAACACGTGCAGTATTCTAGTTATAAGAACAACTTCCTCATCTTAAAAGCAAACCACAGTCACAATGGTGATTATAACTGCAAGGGAAATATAGGAAAGAATACATACTATTCGAAGTCTGTCACCATCACTGTCCAAGGTACCGGAATCCTATCAAGAGATGGGGAAGAAGGGGAGATAGTCAAGAGTTAAAGTTCTGTGGAGTACATGGAGATCGGAGGAATGCCACAGCCATGAAACTGGGCTTCAAGGCAAAATAAGAGAGGTTGTGGGCCTTGCCAAGTACTGGTGAGTGGGTAGAAGTAGTAGCTGGAGCTCAGAGCTCTTTGTTTGCAGGTGAAGTATGGCAAGGCTGTTGTCCTCTTTTGAAATATAGGCCCTAAACTAAGGGGAGCAGTGAAGTAGAGATTACCCCCCCCCACACACACACAGTGGCACAGGTTCTCTAAGCTCCTGGACGTTCCTGAGAACTGAGGCTTGTCTTCTTTCTTCTTATGTCTCATGTAATGGTCATTCGTGTCTAAGGCCTGGCATGTTCTGGACTCTGGGAGGCTTAGGGCCTGTCTTCTCCCCTCTCCCTAAGGGCTGTCCCTATATACTCACCAGCGTGCCTTTATTAGTTTGATGGGGACACTTGGTTATGGGAGAGGCACAAGTCCAGCCCTAGAAACCCTGGATAGCTGAGGTTTTGGGGTGTTGTGTTATACCTACGAGTGACTCAGACACACAGCAGCTCCAGATGATAAGTGTTAGGCACAGCATTGGAGGAAGGTGGGGAGGGACGGAAGCACGTTAGAGAGAGTACTTATTACCTGTCCTCATGTGTGTCTTCTCCAGGGCCCAAATCAAGCAACTCTTTACTGACCCTGACAGTTGTGGCTGCGGTCACTGGGATTGCTGTAGCAGTCATCGTTATCATCCTAGTAGCTTTGTTCTATCGAAAGAAAAAACAAGCTCCAGGTTGGTGGCCACCTTTAATCCCTCTTGTTATGAATTCTAACTTAGCTGAGACCCTAACCCTAGTCTTGGCAGAGCCCCTTGCTAGGGGTTAGACAATCATTTGCCCTTGATATAGTTCCATCGTTATCAATTCATTCATTTACTTATAAATGCATCTATTAAACAAGACTTGAGCAGTCCTATGGCTGCAGCAAGTGCTGTGCTAGACACTGTGGATGTTTGCTGCCGTTCGGTAGTTCTCAGCATTGTGAGAAAGACAGAAGTACAAAGAGATAAATATAAGATGGGATTAGAGATCTGACTGGGCACTGGGTCTGCGCACAGAGGTAGCATATTCTGGTAATCCCAGAATTTGGGAGGCTAAGACAGCAGACTCAGAGACGGAAGCCAGGGCCGGTGACATGACTCATCAGTAAAAGTGCGACAGGCCAGCCAGGCAAGCCAAGTTTGATCTCTGGAACTCTGGGTAAAGGTGAAAGGAGGGAATGGACTTCACACTGCTGTCCTCTGGCCTTCACGCCCCTCCTGATAATAACAAATAAAATTATTTTGGTCTTTTAGAGACAGCCCCAGCTGGCCTGGAACTGGCTATGTAGACCAGGCTGGCCTTGAACTCACAAAGATCAATCTGCCTTTGCCTCCAAAATGCTGGGATTAAAGGTATATGCCACCATGCTTGTCCCAAATTAAACATTTTTTAAAGATTCTAAAGTCAGCCTTGGCTATACGGTGAGTTTGAAGGCAGCCTAAGCTCCATAGAGACCTGTCTAAAATTTAAAGAAAGGAAACTCTATAACCCCCCATTTTGCTAGTTATCTTTCCGTCACTATAAAAAGTACTTCAGAAAATTAATTTATAGAGAATGTTGTTAGGCATGATGACACACACCTGCAAAGACTGTGGCATGCAGGAGGCTAAGTCAGGAGGATCATGAGCTCAACACTCTTTTTCTTTTGGTCTTTTTGAGACAGGGTCTCCCTGTAGCCCCAGCTGTCCTGGAACTCACTCTGTAGACCAGGCTGGCCTTGAACTCACAAAGATCTGCCTGCCTCTGCCTCCCAAGTGCTAGGACAAAACAACAATAAGAAAGGTTTATTTTGGCTCACGGTTTTGTACACTACAGCCCATGAGTTGTTGGCCCCATTGCTTTGGGTCTGTGACAAGCTGTAATGTCATAGTACAAGTACATGGCAGAACAAAACTGCTCACCTTATGGCTGAGAAGCAGAGATCAAGGAAGGGACTGGGGCTCCCACTACCCACTTCAAGAGCACGCATAAGGTGATCTAAAGGCCTTCTAGAAGGCCTATAACTTAAAGGTTCCACCTCCCCCCAATGTCTCCACTGTGGTGATCAAGTATTTAACACATGAGCTTTTGGCAGACATTTAAGATCTAAACTGCAGCACACAGCCTGGCTGGAGCAGTTAGAGAAGCTTTTGTAGGGAGGCAGGGTGGTGATTTAAACACATATAGAGGGGCCAGATTGCTGTATTTCAAATCTCAGCTCACAGCTCTCCCAACTATATACTGTTGGGTGAGTTAACCTCTCTGTATCAGTTTTCTTATCTGGAAAATAAAGAATACTAATAGGATCTGCCTTACAAGACTGTTATGACAATGTATGAGTCCAAAACTCTTGTAACAGTGTCTGACAGTAAAGAACACAGAAATATAAGCTATCACTGAGGAGGAGGTGATGTCTGGGGGCAGCCGTTAGCTAGAGGAAGAGCTGGAAACTGCAGCTGAGGAATAGAAATGAGGAATATTGTAGACAGGTGGGAGTCAAGGGAGGCCAATGAGAAGGAGAAAATAATACTACTAATATCTCACAATGCAGTTTGCAAGTGGTTCATAGGAATTCAGTAGCTGATAGCAAATACCGAAATACTGCGTTGCTGAGAGAGATGTTTCACTTTTAAAAGGCAAGGCAAGTCTGCAAAAGGTGCAATAAAGTAGCTTTTTCAACATGCCTAGATGTCCCCTGGGATTAGTTTACTCATCTCTCTGGATCAGCAACTTTATAAGATAGGTTCTTGGTCAGGGCTGCTGGACAGTGAGGAAGAGAGGAGGTGACTGTGAGGGAATGGTCTATGTTGTTTTGACCTCAGTCCTGACCCTGGTCCTGGGTCCTGAGGACCCACTCCATAATCTTACTAACCTACTACATGCCCCTCCTAGCTCTCCCAGGAAACCCTGAGCACAGGGAAATGGGAGAGACTCTCCCCGCGGAACTGGGTGAGTACAGCATGCTCTCTGGAGGCTTGGTGACTCTCATCTCAAGGCCTCCATGTGAACTGGAGCCAGCAAGCAGCAGCTCCTGTGAGTTCAGTGGGAGCACAGAAGGGGGAGGAGCAGTGGGAGAAGCGCTGGGGCTCAAATCTCTTGGTCAGTTCTGAGTCTAACTCTTGGACCTACAGAGGATCTCGTTAGGGGTGAGAACAGGAACAGAAATGGGAAAGGGGGTGTTGGGCTGTGTCCAAATTTCTAGACAAGCTAGGAATCTAGAGACATTCCAGAGTAGGAAGTCAGAGTTCTCTGGATCCTTCTGTGGAGATGTGGCAGAGCTGGTGAAGGATGGGGGTTAAGAGTTATGGGACAGAGGCTGATAGGACTGAAGTAGGAAGAGGGAAGGAAGAGGCCTGGCATAACCCTGGAGATTTTTTCAGGAATCTGTCCCCGTGGAGGGGTCCGGATAGGTACGGTACAGCTCAACTTTCAGTAGCATATTGAGAGGAGGTTTGAGATTGAGAAAATTCTGGGGGACTGAAGCTGTTCATGGGTTTTACTTTGTGGGCATATCTTGACTCTAATGCCGACTCTGTTGCTTTACCAAATGCTGGCTTGATTCTGCCACCATCTCATCATACAAGTGAATCTGGAGCACGTCACTCTTTGTGATGGGGTTGGATCACCTCATTGTGGAAGTGGGTGGGTAGCCTGGGTGACCTCTGAACCTTTATAGGTCTGAGATTTGAAAACCAGTAGCCAGTTAACCCTGGCCCAGGAGGAAGAATATAAAAAGAGTGGGTGTAGTCCAGGCAATTGCCTGACTGTAAAGACAGAGCAGGAAGGTAGGCAGAGTTTTCTCTGGAGGCTTCCGAGACAGGAGAAACAGGAAGGAGAAGGAGACCTTGAAAGAGGCCATTGAAGATTCCACTTCAGAGGGCTGGAGTGTGACTCAGAGCAGAACCAACAGATTTGAGTGCTTGAGCAAACAGCACTCACCTAGCTGAGCTTTGAGCAAGATCTGTGTGTTCCTCGGCCGGGCCACATGGGGATGTGAGCCTGGGTCCGAGTCTGTGGTTAAATTGGATCTTCGAAAATGTCTAGTTGCAACAGAATTCACCCACCTTATCTGGTTTTGTCTACACTGGCATAAACACATTTCATAAGCACTTGTGCAACCAGACACTGGAGTTGATGGCTTCCTGAAATGCACAGTAAGTTGCTGGGATTGCAGAGGAATGCAGTAAAAGGGGGAGATCTGAATGTGGCCTGGGGCAGGATTTGGAGCATGGCACACAGAGCTCTTTGTGTGCTGGGAGTGAGTGAACAGACTAGAGGCTTTGTCGTAGCCTCTTCCCCCATTTCTTGAGAAATGTTGATTTACAGATACTGAGTCAGATGTTCATAATGCCAAAGGGAACCTAGGGAAAAAAAGAGCGAATCTGTACTGTGTATCAGTACCATCTGTCCCTTCTTCCCTCCCTCTCCCCTTTCCTCCTTCCCTCCCTGCTTTTCCTTTCCTTTTTCTCTTTCTCCCTCTCCTCTCTCTTTTTCTTTCTTTTGAGTGTCATAGAGTACTGATTCTCTAAAGGTCCAACAAGAATAAACTACATTTGTCCAATATGGAAGTAGCCCTCAGTCTTCCCTCCCAGAAGCCCGAGGCCGGCAAAAATCTGTGGCTAAACACTTCCCCGGTCCTCCAATCTCCCAGATCCCCAAAGCCTCCTGGTTTGATGGTAGGAAAGTTCAGCAATTATCTAAAAAGGATATGGCGCAGTGATTGTTTCCCCTTTACAGCATGGTCAAGGGGAGAGCTGGGTACCCAAGGATCACCAGGGAAGGAGGCTATTGACTCGCTGCTTGGCCTGCAGGCCTGGGTTGGGCTGGTAATCCTTGCTTTAGGTCTGCTTCGGGCTTTGGTTTTGCAGCCTCTGCAGCAGCACACTAAGCTCTCTTCCTCAGCAGTGCTCAGACTGACGTCTTGCTTTTGCCCACAGCCAATCCCATTGATGATGAGGAAGCTGCCAAAATCAAGGTGAGTGAGCACACATGTCCTTTTCCTCTCCCTCCTTCTGCTCCCCTGCTCTTCCTCCTGTGTCCTCTTGATAGATCTCATGGTTCATTTCTGCTTTCTCTAGGCAGAGAATACAATCACCTATTCACTTCTCCAGCACCCAGAAGCTGGGGATGAAGACACAGAGCCGGATTACCAGAACCACCTTTAATCTCCCTTGTCTTGGTTTGGGACTGGGAAAATCAGAGAGGCCAGGATCTAGTGTCTCCAGGCAAGCTGCCTTTGGGCACGGCCAAGTGAATGCTGTAGATCTTCAGGAGCAGGACTCTATGTAAGTCCTGAGAGCGACAGTCTGGTCCTCGTCCCAGTGGTTGACCGTTCTGCTTCCTTCCGGGATTTCCCACCTCAAGACTCTTCTGTTACACATTCACACAGCCAATAAAACTAATCAAATTTCTGTCATTAAGAGATTGTAGCAACATGGGAAATGTTTGTGTTACAGGTTACAGGAGAATAATCGTATTAGTATACATGATCTCAAAAATGATAAAATGGACTTTACCAACATATTAAAAGCGATGTTGCAGGAATTATAGAACTATAAGGGACTTTTATTTTGTTTCTTATTTTTCTATAAAGGTCATGCATTACTTATATAATAAAATACTATTAAAACAATGTTCTGTTTACCTTTTCAAGACTGAAGTGATTGGAATATAGGCTGAGCTTTCTAGGGTTTGTTTTTTTTTTTTCTGTGAGAAGAATTTAGAGAGATAGTAATGGATAGGTGTTGAGTTTTTCTGGGGAGACATAAACATCTCAGAGAGGATACCAGCAGGAGACTAAAGTAATGCTTCCCCCTCAAGTTTAGTTTGGTGAACCAAGGAGTTCATGGGACTTACTTACAAGAACATAGGTGAGAGGGATGTTAGTAACCCTAACAGCTGTATCATCAGAAAGTCCCACTCTAACATGGAGACTTCTCCATAACTACATAGTTAGGAAAGAATTACATCTACTGTAATGGGTGTGGAGATTGGAAAGGCTGGAATACCTCTCTCTTTCTAGGTGGCCCAGAGTAGGTAGCCTCAAACATCAACCCTTCTGCCTCCTCTTCAGAATGCTGAGATTACAGGCATGCACCATTACACCTTGCCTGGTGGTAAATGACAGGAAGTAGGAGACAGGAGCAATGGTGACTTGGAGTACAGGGCTCTTAAAATTGGAGAGATGGCCTAGCGGTTGGGAGCGCCGACGCTCTTGCAGAGGACCCGGGTTCGATCCCCAGCGCCCACATGGCGGCCGAGAGCTGTCTGAAACTCCAATTCCAGGAAAACTTCAGTTCCAGGGGAATCCGACACGCTCTTCCGACCTCCGCGGCATTGCACAACACGGGTGCACAGACTTGCATGTAGACAGTGCATTCATACACATACAGAAATAAATAAAATTAATTAAAAAAAAAGTGAATATTCTGCCGGGCATGGTGGTGCACGCCTTTAATCCTAGTACTTGGGAGGCAGAGGCAAGCGGATCTTTGTGAGTTAAAGGCCAGCCTGGTCTACATAGAGTTCCAGGACAGCTCGAGCTACAGAGAGACCCTGTCTCAAAAAGACCAAAAAAAAAAAATAAATAAATAAATAAATAAATAAATAAATAAGTTCAAGCCATATTGTGTTCTGACTCACTTCCCTGAGCATGTCAGATGAGAGAAAAGCTGCCCAGTATCAGCCATGACCCAATCTGGCTTGTTCCCTGAAAGGTATTATAGCTGAAAGAACTGGGTTGGAAAATTCCCTATTCTCATCTTCATATGGACTATCTGAACTCCCATTACTGGGAATACCCACAGTAGCAGCAGGAAAAATACAGCTCCTGATACCACCAACTTATATGAATGTCTACCATTGGTCAACACATACCTTGTCTGATCTTACATTGCTAACAATACTTTGTGTGGTTACTACAAAAGAGGTGCTGTGGTCCCTTCCCCTACACTTTGCTGTAAAATTAACTGTCTCCTTATAAGATAAGTGCTTCAGGTCCCTCAGCACCCACCACTGATCCATTTGATGACAAAGACCCTTCTAAGTAGCAACGCCAGCATCAACAGGACCTGAAGAAACCCTTGCATCACCCAATAGGGCTTCTAGTACCACAGTAGAAATAACCACATAGCTGCATACCATACACTCTGTTGGCTATAATTGACTGAAACAATAGATTGTTCCTACTCTTGGGTGAAATGATTCATTAGATGTCTTCCACTCTAATAAAAGTAGATAAGGCCAGGCACAGTGGCACAGGCCTTTAATCTGAGCACTCAGGAGGGGATGATGAGGCAGGTAGATCTCTGTGAGATTGAGGTCAGGCTAATCTACATAAAGAGTTTGAGGCCAGATAGGGCTACAAGGAGATCCTGTCTCAACCCCACCAAAGAGTATAAACTGTACTCAAACTCCAGGCCATGCTGTTCTGAAACTCGCCAGGGATCACAGCCTGGCCTCAAACTCATGGGAAAACCTCCTGTCTCAGTTTCCTGAGTGCTGCGATGATAGGCATGAGCCACCTGAGTTTGNTAGCTCCAGCTATCCTGAAACTTACTATGTAGACCAGGCTTGAACTCACAGAGATCCACCTGCTTCTGCCTCCCAAGTGCTGGGATTAAAGGCGTGCACCACCATGCCTGGCTTATTCCTCTTTTTATGAATAACCGCTGTTGAAAGTTTTGTGTACACTTGAATTTTTGTATGCATATTCAGTATACTTATAGTCTTTATAAAGAGTATACCTGAGATCATATTTGCAGATATGTATGCTATTACTTATTCTGCTCAACAGGAAGGTCACTGGGGCTTTCTGGCTGCTAGTCTAGTTCCAAGTTTGCTAAGAGTGCCTGACTCAAGGGAATAAGATGAAGAGTGACAGAGTAGGACATCCAGTGCCCTTCTTTCTGACCTCTGCATGTCTGCACATAGGCACACACGTGCATATACAACACACATAAATCAATTAAACTTTCTCCAGAATTTCTTCTTTGAACTCCCTGATAATATGCATGGATTTTAGTGGTTCAATCCAAACATAGGGAGCAAATGAGGTTAACTGACATGGGGGAGCTTGATCCTGGAACCTCTTGGATGCTCAATGGTTGCCCAGACAGCCTGTTATTATACCTTTAAGTAAAAGCCTTATATGATGGTCATAGGACATGGAGAAATCAGGTTGGCACTGATCAAGAAACTTCGTCCCTGCTGAATATCTTTCATAATACAAGAAGGTGCTATGCAGGGTGCTGGGGAAAATGTCATCTGTAACCTTATACAGCTGTGAATTCTGTGAAACACAGTAATGACTGGCATGGAAAGCTAAGCCCCTGGGTGTAACAGGCACATGAATGATATGGGGACAATCAACTTCTTTTTGTTTGGATTTAAGACTTGCTCCACAGGTGGAAACATTCTGGTGCTATAAATTTGGCCAAGAACTCATGGCTGGGAGCTCACAGGCCCCGGGGGTGAACCTACAACTGGCCAAAGGGCAGAGACTAAGTGTAAGTGGAGTGCCCAGTCATAACTGGAACACGTATATTACCCCCCACAAAAAGCTCAGGGACCATTGCAGAATAGGGGGAAGAACGATTATAAGAACTAGAGTTTAGCTGGACATGGTGGCACACGCCTTTAATCCTAGCACTTGGGAGGCAGAGGCAGGCAGATCTTTGTGAGTTCAAGGCCAGCCTGGTCTACAGAGTGAGAGTGTGAGTTCCAGGACAGCTGGGACTACAGGNTCTGTTCCCCCACTGAAGCAGAGAGAAAGGTGGGCAAACATAATGACACCTGCCTCTGACCCCATTGGGCAGTGCAGGAGAGCCCAGGATGTTGTCCCAGGCTGTCTCAGTTGCAATCCTATCAGGCCTGAGCCCACTCCATCTGGTAGAGAGGACAGCGTTGTGCTGCCACTATCCATGTGCAAAATACCAGCTCTGTTCTTTAGCCTGCCTTGCCCGGTTCTGTGTTCTTAGCCTCATTCCCTCGCTCCTCCCCAGGGAGAGGACGCCGGCAGGGGTTGGGGAAACAGTATCTCCAAGCAGCTTAGACTTGGCTGTATTTACCTCAGCCTGGGCGCTGGTCCTTTCTTCCGGCCCCTCCCTTCCCCTTCAAAATGTGCCTATTGCTAGAGCTCCTCCTTCCAACTCCCTGTTTCCTTGGGAGTTGTCATTAAAGGAAAAACAAAAACAAACAAACAAGCCAGTGCCCAGGGATGGGTGTCTCCAGGGAGCTGGGGAATTAGTGCCAGGCAGCTCACTGCCAGCCATGCCCACTTCCCTATGGGCACAGAACAAGCCAAAGCCTTCGTTGTATGTTGACGATGCACTTTTATGAATGTAGTTTCTATCGCTGTTTTTAGCCTTTTCACATCATGTAATGTGAGGCCTTGTACTTGTTAATTTATATCTCAGATCCATATTTGATGGTGTTTTTTTTATATATATATATATATATATATATATATATATATATGTGTGTATTTTTTTTTTTTTTGAGAATCGTTCTTAAGACCACACCCCAGTGAATGACTCTACACCCAGGAGCATATAGGCAGCACTAATTAGACTCAATGGGTTAAAAAAAAGGACATGAAGACTTGGGGGAGTAGGAAGGAGGGAGTGGATCTGGGAAGGGTTAAGGGTAGGAGAGGGGTGAATCAATCAAAATACACTATATAAAATCCTCAAAGAATTAATAGAAATATTATAAATCAAGCTGGGCATGGTGGTGCACACCTTTAATCCTAGCACTTGGGAGGCAGAGGCAGGCGGATCTCTGTGAGTTCAAGGCCATCCTGGTCTACAAAGTGAGTTCCAGAACAGCTGGAGCTACAGGGAGACCCTGTCTCAAAAAGACCCACCCAAAAGAGAAATATTATAAATCTTTAAAAAAGCCTTATGTGAGTAAACCCCTGTGAAATTAAGTATTTTTTCCATATCTTCTCTAACCAAGCCTCCCCTGATCACCTTCCCCTACTGCTATTACTGTTTTAATTTTTCCAGCTATCACTATAAGTAATTATGTATTTTATTCAGACAAGACATGTAACCTCATATAGTACGAGATTTTTGTTCTTCATTTACTACCTGTCCAGGGAGTAGAACAAGCAATACATATTTATTGAATGAATCAATGAATAAAACTTTCCTCTCATAGTTTTTGGTTATTTGATATATTTAATTTTTTCTTTATTATTATCCTTATGTATATGAGTATTTTGCTGTTTGTATGTATATCACATATGTACCTGGTGCCCATGGAGCCCAGAAAAGAGTGTCAGAGTCCTTGGAACTGGAGTTACAAATGATTGTGAGCCACCATTCGGAGCTTGTGGACCGAACCTGGGTCCTCTACAAGAACAAAGAAGAGCTCTTAACCACTGAGCCATCTGTCTAGCACCTTATTTAATATTCTTACTTGCTATTTAAGTGCTCTACCACTGAGCTGCATCCCCTAGCTGTTATTTGGTATGATTTCTTTTTTTTTTTCCTTTCTGTTGTTGTTGTTGTTTCCAATATGCATTACGCCCAACTGCTTTGAACAAAAGCTCAGGGGGCCCTACACAAGAAATACTTACAACTAGGTAATTGGCACTAGCATCCACAGATGAGGGATACCATTCATCATTTGTTTTTCTGGGACTGTGTTACTTCACTCAGCATGATGTCCTCTAGCTCCAGCCATTTTCCTGCAAAGCTCGTGATGTCGTCTTTCTTTACTGCTGCATAGAACTCCATTGTGTAGATGTACCACATTTTCTCTATCCACTCGTCAGTTGAGGGGCATTTGGGTTGGTTCCAGCTCCTTGCTATTGTGAAGAGAGCTGCA
>VZQC01004878.1:4861750-4910390 GCA_009823505.1 Rhizomys pruinosus | reverse complement strand
CAACAACAACAACAGAAAGGACTGCATCAAAGAACTGACTGAAACAGTGAACTTCTGCTCAAAACAGTCAACTTCCACATGGAGAATATTGAGAAAGACTGAGAAAGAGATGAAAAGCATGTTTGGCAGAATGCATGAGCTCTGGTGGGGTGGGGGGATAGGGTGAGGGACACGGGTCTAGATTTGATAAAAAAAAGAGTTAAACAAGCTGTAGTTGTTATCATTCCTTGAAAGTTTATTAAGTTTATTTAGAATTATTAAATGCTTTAAAAAGTATCTGGACCCTAAAACATTTAGAACTTACTTTCAAATGTGCTGTAAGGTAAGGAACTAGCATAATTTGTTTTTGCCAATATATATATATATTTTTTTTTTGGTCTTTTCGCTCTTTTCGAGACAGGGTCTCCCTGTAGCCCCAACTAGCCTGGAACTCTCTCTGTGGACCAGGCTGGCCTTGAAGTCACAAAGATCCTCCTGCCTCTGCCTCCCAAGTGCTAGGATTAAAGGCGTCTGCTACCATGCCCGGCTGCCAATTTTTATTGAAGCTCTGTGCATTTCATACAAAATTTCCCAATGAACTAGCATAATTTTTTTCTGTGTTGAGGTGGGTTATTCCAATGTCATTTATTGAATATGTGATTGGAAATGCTGCTTGTATCAGTCTAAACTTCCAAATATGAGTTTACAACTGTTTTCAATCTCTGGTCTGTGATCTTACTCAATTTGCTTTTTTTCTGCCTTGATTGCACATTTTTATTTATTGTAACTTTATAGTGTATTTTGAAATGTATAAGATCCAGTTTTCTCTCATTTTTGTTTCAAGATTTTCTTGGTTATCATAGTGCTGTTTCTCCTTCAGATAGACCTTAGAATTCCACACTATCATTAGGATATTTGTAGAATTACATTTTATATGTAGATCATTTGGCTAAGATTTAATATCTGTTATATGGAGGCTTCTCAAATTGTAACTTATGTATTTAGATGACAGGATTCTCCTATAACATATAGCCTTTTTCTTTGCAGTAGAACTTTGCAATAGACTTTTTTTTTTTTTACTTCATGGCATTATAAGTCTGGTTAAAATTTTCTATCCTTTTTGAAGTCCATTTTGAAAACTTGAAATTTCTGGAAAATCATACATTTTATTAACTAATATGGAGCCAAATGCTGCGTTCTCTTCCTTCATTCTTTTGTTCCTTTGTTCTTTCTTTTGTTCGTTCGTTCATTCCTTCCTTCCTTCCTTTTATCCTTCCATCCTTCGACAGGGTTTTATATAGTCAAGGCTGGCTTCAAAATCCCTATATAGCTGAGCCCATAGTTGTCCATTCTGCCTCTAGTTCCCAAATGTCGGAATGATAGATCATCACGCCCAGTTTTTGTGGTACAGGGGATGAAAGTTTTTGTGGTACAGGGGATGGAGTGCTTGCCCAGCATCAGGACTTCCTGGATGCTGGGCAAGCACTCCAGCAATGGAGCTGTAACACCAGCCCATATATTTTATTAGTATTTTGGGGGAGTAATTTATGTGTTTAGACTTAGATGAGGCCCCTCCTCCACTCTTGGATTTCAGGTTTTCTTTTATCAGGATGACTTTAGTTGGGAATAACAGGAAATCAGGCCTCAAACTGGCCTAAACAATAAGGAAATTTATTATCTCCCATAAAAAAGCCCAGAGACAGAATGTCTCCTTGCGTCAGGATTCTGGGTCCTTTTTTTCTGCAATTCTCTAGGTATTGCCCTTGAGCTAGAAAGGTGATAATGGCAATTCTAAGCATCATCTTGAGACATCTAGAAAAAGGAGGGGACTAACTGCTTCTTTGATGTGTCCCTTGAGAGTAAGAAAAAAATATTCTCAGAGGTTCTCAGTGATGTTCCTATCCATACTATAAGGATCAGAACAGACCATCCTAAAGTACTGACTAAAAAGATCGAGAGCACCATAATGTGCCTTGCTCAGTCCTTCCAAGGCAGAGTGATTGTTGAGAATGAAACAATTAACCACTATGTCTTTGTTCATCCTTGAAGCCTTGCTAAAGGTTTGCCTTGTTTTATTGTCCATTGCAGCTTTTGATTTATTGACCAAGTATTTTGACTTTTGCTTGCTTTTGAACATGTTATTTTTCTACTTTATTTAGATTTATTTACTACAGTATTTATAGCTAAATTTCTTGTTTTCAAACAAATTCATAAAAAGCTGTAATTATTCCAATACTACTCTTTTAGCCATAAGCATTTGATTTCAATATGCACCTTGTCCCTGTTCTTCCTAAAGAATTTATAACTTCATCTTTATTTTCCTCTTTACCAAAGATTCATTGTTTAATTTTATTTGTGTGTATGTGTGTGTGTTTTTACATGCATGTGTGTGCAGGTGCCTGTGGAGGCCAGAAGATGGGGTCAGACCCTCTGGTACTGGAGTTACAAGCTGTTGTGAGCCACCAAGTGTGGGTGCTGGGGAGTGAACTCCAGTCTTCTGCAAAAGCAACAAGCACTCTTACCCATTGAGCCATCTCTCCAGCCCTCCTTGCCCAAAGGTTTGTTTAGAAGCATTTTTTTTTCTTCTTTTCTACTTTTATTGTGCACTGGCCAGCAAACATGGCCTGAATGATTTTTCTGAATGTGAATATCTGTAAGTTCACCTATGAAAGCAATGTTTACATTTGAAATTGAAATTATATTTCACAATACTCTCATTTAATTTGACTTGTTTCCTAAGATACAGGCTTGGGACATGACAATTATGTCTTACCTCTTCCTCACGTCCCCTCAGTATGGCTCTCCAGAAACAACCATTTTCAACTCTTTTAACTTTGTCTCTGCTGGGTTACTTCCATCTTTACAAACAATACACTGTGGCTAGTACTTGTTTTTTTTTTTTTTTTCCAATACTAACACACTCATTTGATTCCTACTACAAGAGGCCCAGGACTGTTCCTGTCCCAATGCTTACTCACTTCCCACTTCTCCCTACCCCGCATTCTGACACAGCTTTGTTACAGTTAGGTGATTACTGTTTATTTCCAATACAGTTTTGTCTGATCTCGTTTCCTTTTTTGAACAATCTTCTTCCCTTTCAGAGATAATACTTTATTTTTGTCATTATTATTAACTTTTCTCTAAGATGGAAAAAAGCAACATTGTAAAACAACTTAATATTATTTTCCATAATATGGTAAAATGGGCCCAATATTTTTTCCCTTTTTGTTTCTTTTTTCTTCAGCAAGATCTCCTTCTTGACACTAATTTGTCTCATTTTATCTCCAGGCCCTTTCTCAGCTGTTTTCCCAGAACTCTTCATGGGTCTTTCGCATTAAACTTCCTGTGCCCCGACTCTTATGTTTCATATCTTGGTTTACATTCTTGCTTGGCTGGAGCATGTTTGCTAGGGGCAGTGTAAGAAAGGACGTGTGGATGGTATAGCAGGTGCTATAGGCAGTCACCTGTGTGGATGGTATGGCAGGTGCTATAGGCAGTCACCTGTGTGGATGGTATGGCAGGTGCTATAGGCAATCACCTGTGTGGATAGTCCATCACCTGAATTTACCTAAAGCTGCTGGTCAGTTCATATTCTCCTGAGAATTTAACTATGGTAGAGAACATTAGTTACCTGAATACAGTCACTCTGGGCAGGAAGATTCCTGAGTTTACCTTTCCATCTCTCTCTCTCTCTCTCTCTCTGTCTCTCTGTCTCTCTGTCTCTCTGTCTCTCTGTNTCTCTCTCTCTCTCTCTCTCTCTCTCTCTCTCTCTCTCTCTCTCTCTCTCTCTCTCTCTCTCTCTCTCTCTCTCTCTCTCTCTCTCTCTCTCTCTATCTCTCCCTGACACAGTTTCATATTTTTGAAACTACAAAAACTCTGCTGGTCTTAACATCACAGCAACAGTCCTTCAAGGGCTGGGAGGTGCCACCAGGCCTGGTTTCTTTGGATTTGTAGATTATCTTCCATTTGTTTGCTTTCTGTCTCTTACATTTGAATACATTTTGTTGCTGAATAATATTCCTTTTCTTATTTCCATTTTTTAAGAGACATGGTCTTGCTATGTATGTTGTCCAGAACAGAGTGCAGAGTCCCAGATGCGACCCCATTGCTGATACTCAGTGTGGATAGATGTGTGCTGTCCCACAGTGTAGCCTCTACTAGCAGCCTCAAGGGATCCTCTGCTTCTATAGTCAGTGTATCTAAGTATCTGGAACTATATGTGGAGACCTCCACATCTGACCTTATACATTTTGTTTGTTTGTTGAGATAAGATCTCACTCTGTAGCCCAGGCAGGCCTGGGACACACTATGTAGCTCAGACTGGCCCAGAATATGGAGCATTCCTCTTGCCTTAGCATCCCGGGTGCTAGGATTATAGGCATAGGCCATCACAACCAGTGATAAAATCTTGATTGTTTTAGCTACATAGTCTTGAAATTATTTAGATCTATTCCTTCTATTTTACTTCCTATTTCACAATTGTTTTTAGCTTTTCTGGCTCCTTTTTCTTACCACATATATTCTAGGATAATATTGTCTAAATCTATAAGAGAAATCTTGCTAGGATTTTGATGCCAACTATGTCAAGCCTGTGTATTAGTTTGGGCAGCAATGACTTGTGTGCATGCTTGTACAGGGCACACATATGCCACAGCATGCATGTAGGCACGAGGACAGTCTCAGGTGTTGGTCCTCGCCTTCCACCTTGTTTGAGACAAGGACTCTTGCTCATTGCTGTGTATCCCAGCCTAACTGGCCACCAAGCTTTTGGTAAGTCCTGTCTCAGTTTTTTATCTCCCAGTATGGGTACACTGTGGTTGTTACTCTCCAGCTTTGACATGGGTTCTAGGGATTGGAACTCAAGTCATCAGTGTAGCGAGTGCTTAACCCACTGAATCTGGGTCTTCTCCAACAGCAGCCAGTGCTTTTAGCTGCTGACCCATCTCTCCAGTCCCATCCTCCATCTTTAACACATTACCAGATTGTATTTTTGAACCACAGTTATGATGCAGAAGGATGATGCTCCCCCTGTTGACTAATGGTAGAGGGGATATCTTTTTCAGTGTCTCCCTTTGTATTAGCTATAAAATTTACATTAAAAAAATTTTTTTAAAGGAAGGGTGTCAGTAGGCCAGATTGGTCTCAAGCTTGGCATGTATCTGCGAAATTGCTCTGTAAAATTAGAGGCATATTTCAGGGTGTGGTGGTGCATGCCTTTAATCCCAGCACTCAAGAGGCAGAAGCAAGTGGATCTCTGTGAGTTCAAGGCCAGCCTGGTCTACAGAGTGAGTTCCAGAACAGCTGGGGCTTTAGGGAGACCCTGTCTCGAAAAGACAAAAAAAATTAGAGACATATTGCAGACACTTTCAGTTTCTCAGCTATATATATTGGAGGAAAGAAGCCAGCATATTATAATAAAGCTGTCAGCATAGGGGCCAGCCTTCAGGTCTCAGCTACCGACAGATTTGTTAATTTAATTTCTTTTTGTCTCTTTTGTTTGCTTGTTTGTTTTGCTTTGTTTTGTTTTGAGGCAGGGTTTCACTGTAGCCCCAGTTGGCCTGGAATTTGCTATATAGACCTGGTTGGCCTTGAACTCACAGAGATCTGCCTGCTTCTGCCTTCTGAGTTCTGGGACTAAAGGTGTGTGATCTCATGTCTAATTTATTAATTGAGATAAATATCTCAAAAAAAAATATCACAGCCCTGTTGCTGGTGGTGAAAGGTAAGGAGGCCTCAAAGATAAAGAGGCCTCTACCTAGCATGTCCAGGTTCTTGTTACCACCAGGGAAAGAATTCACAGACTGGATAAGGTAAGAAACTGGGGAAAAGTTTTATTATAGAGTGAAGGTATACACTCAAGAGGTGTTTGTAGGCTTCTCAGAGTCTCATTGCTGGGATTTTTGGATAGCTTGTTTTCTGTATAAACTTTAATGGAAGGAAGAACTATTCATAAGTTAAGATGTGAATGGGGAGAAGGTGGGAAATTCAAGGAAATGATTGAGATTTTTCTCAGAATAAAGCTTCCTTCCCTCTTCTGTTCTTATATGAGGCTTTTGGATTGGCATGGTGTCAGATGCATGATGGGAACATGTTATTTTTGAAGTTTAATAAAGTTGAGACATCATCATAGTGAAGCAATGGCAGTTTGTGGTTGTCTAGCTAAGCCGTGTCAGTTCCAGCCTGTTTGGTGTATCTCTTCACCGTCTGAGTGGTCACATGATACCTGCTATAATACAGCTCTGTCTCTGGTGCCTCTAGCCACCATCCATGTTTTGTTTTTGTTTCTGAAATAGACTCTCATACACTGTAGTCTAGACTGGCTTGGAACGCTGTCATATTCTTGGCTCAGTCTACAGAGTGCTGGGATTGCAGCTGTAAACCACCACACGTGAATCCTCTTTCCCCATACCCATCCATCCTATTTCATTTCTGCTAGATACTCAACTTCAACAAAGAATTTGAGATATTTATCTCAATTAAGAAATTAGACAGCCGGGTGCGGCGGCACACGCCTTTAATCCTAGCACTTGGGAGGCAGAGGCAGGCGGATCTTTGTGAGTTCAAGGCCAGCCTGGTCTACAGAGTGAGTTCTAGGACAGCTGGGGCTACAGAGACACCCGGTCTCAAAAAGACAAAAAAAAAAAAAAAGAAATTAGACATGAGAGCACACACCTTTAGTCCCAGAACTCAGAAGGCAGAAGTAAGCAGATCTCTGTGAGTTCAAGGCTATATAGCAAGTTCCAGGCCAACTGGGGCTACAGTGAAACCCTGTCTCAAAACAAAACAAATCAAACAAGCAAACAAAGGAGACAAAAAGAAATTAAATTAGCAAATCTGTCAGTAGTTGAGACCTGAAGGCTGGCCCCTATGCTGACAGTCTCACATAGGGAAAGATAAACTTTTGTCTTGAGACTAGGCCAGACCTGCCTGCCTCTGTGACATTTCATTCAGAGTAGCTGTTTTGCTGAATGAATTTGCAAAATCATCATGAGACTCTGATGGTTTATACTGATTGTTAATTTGATAGAATTTAGAATCATCTATGAGACAGAGAGAGACAAGCTTCTGGGCATGCTTATGAGGAATTATGGAGATTAGGTTAATTGAGGTGGGAAGATCCATCCTGATATGAGCAGCACCTTCCCATGAGCTGGGGTGCTGGACTGCATAAAAAGGAACAAACTAGCTGAGGGTAAATAGCCAACTTCGTTTCCTGACTAGGGATGCAATGTGAGCAAGTTCCTCAAGTTCCTGCCACCATGTTGTTGGTCACAGTGGATTGCCCTCTAATCATGAGCCAAAATGTCCCCTTCCTTCTTTAAGCTGCTCTTGTCAGGGCAACAAGACAAGTATGTATGCATGCATGTAAGTGCACCTATGTCGTGCAATGTCCTTGGGGGTCAGAAGAGGGTGTTGGATCCTCTGGAACTCGACTTATGGATGGTTATTAGCTGCCATGTGGGTGCTGAGGTTCGAACCTGGGTCTTCTGCAAGAGCAGTCAGTACTCTTAACCACTGAGCCATCTCTCTAGCCCCAGGAAATTTATTTAAAACAATACATATTTTTAAACATATATATTTAAAACTACATATTATATAATTTGGCCGTTTATTAGAAATGAAAACAAATTTGAATACTAATGAGATGGTTGTAGATGTTCATTTTTATTTTATTTTATTTTTTTCAAAGCCAATTTTTCTTCCTCTTTTGTTTATTTTTTTTAAGGGATTCTACAACATAATAGCACAGCTGTTTTCAGATAACATTGATGTTACTCAGTTTGCTGTACAGTTAGGTAATTGGTGCATTTTTTTGGAGTGAGCCAAATTATTAAGCTTAAGCAATGAATGTAAGTAACATTCATGTAAAACCAATTTGCAAGTATCTATGTCCAAATTTTGAACAACCCAAGGTTCCCATAGTCCAATTGGAGAAGCTTGTATGCAGAAGCATGTTGATCAAATAGGAGTCCAGTCTATATTGCTGAAGTCTCACGATTCACCCCAATCTCTCCGCAGCCCTTACATTCTACCATGCCTCCTCTTCTGCAAGTTGTTCCCTAGGCTTTGGGGAAGGGGCACAAGTGGGTGAGAAGCAAACCAGTCTATTTTCTCTGGAGATGTCATTTTGGACTCTAGTCTGTTCAGGTTGATCCCTTTCATGGGTTGACAGGTTATCCAGTGATACCTTTTTAATCCTACTAACAAAGCACAAGCAATTTGGTATACAGGCATTTAAGCAGTACTAATTATTATGGCAAGCTAAGCTGTGAGCATAGACACAGATACTTGGATGGTATGCTAATCCACAAACTGTGGTTTCTCTATAAAGGGTGACAAGTTCTTATTGTGGCTCAAAGCCAATTTTTATTGACACTTTGTGAGGATGTTCATTTTTATATAAATAGTTATGTCTTGAATTTGGTAAGATGGATTAGTGGGTAAAGTACTTACCATGTGATCCTGATGATCTGAGTTTTATTCCCAGAATCTATGTAAAGGCAGAAGGAGAAAAATAAGCCCACAAAGTTGTACTCTGATCTCCACATGGATTCCTTAGCACCCCCCCTAAACAACAACAATAATAAAAGAGATGATATCAGGCATGTCCGGGGTAGTAAGCCTTAGGCACACAGAGTATCTTCAATGTTTTACAGAGTTGATCAGCATTTTGATATAATTGCCAATGAGGAGAATGTGGCTTTGCATAAACATTTAGTACAAAAGAGCAGAAGTATGTTTAGGGCCATTTCAAGTGATTGGAGATTCTGTCCTAATTCCATGCCAAAATTCATTTATTGATTGTTTTATGAAACACAAGTCAGCTACTCAAACAGCAATTTTCCTTAAAAATTTTTAATTACATGTATTTATTTTATGTTTATGTGTCTGTCTCTGTGTGTGTGTGTGAGTGTGTGGGGTGCATACCTATGCTCTAGTGCACATTTGGGGTCCCAAGGATTGAACTTATCTCATCAGGCTTGGTGGCAAACACCTGAACCTGCTGAGTCCATTTTCCTGGCTCTCAACCAGCAACTTTTTTTGTTGTTGTTGTTGATCTTTTTGAGACAGGGTCTCCCTGTAGCCCCAGCTGTCCTGGAACTCACTTTGTAGGACCCAGGCTGACCTTGAACTCACAAAGATTCGCCTGCCTCTGCCTCCCAAGTGCTAGGATTAAAGGCATGCGCCACCATGCCCGGCTAATCAGCAACTTTTAAATCAAAGATTCTAACAAATACAATCCAAAGATATCCTAAATTGATGCTTGCATGCTGAAGATGATGGTAGGAGAATATTAAAGTCATTGTTTCCTTTATTTGAACCATTATATTTCTTTTTTTTTGAACCATTATATTTCTATAAGCTCAGAAAATCATATACATCAAACCTGGTAAAAGGCTAACCAAAGAGCAGTGTTTAAAAAATACCTTATGGGGCTGGAGAGATGGTTCAGTGGTTAAGAGCACTGGCTACTTTTCAGAAGACCCAGATTCATATCCCAGAACCCACACAGCACCTAAAAACTGTCTACAGCTCCAGTCCAGGGAATCTGACACCCTGGCACGAGTGCTCTTACATACATGCAGGCAATACACTCATACACAAAATAAAAATAAATAAATTTTTAAAATTATAAAGAAATACCTTATGGTCCTTACAGTCTGGCAGGATGGCTTAGCTGGTAAAGGCACCTGCTTCCAAATGTGACAGTGAGAACTCCCACTATCCCACTGACTCCCCAAACTTGTCCTCTGATCTCCACATGTGCCATCGTACATACACATTAGTCCATAGACACATAGACATGTGCACAGACACACAGAAACACACACACACACACATATATACACACACAGGCATACACACACACATAACATGTGTTTACTTATGTCTCAATAAACTTGACCACTGGACAAATTCCATTACAGCTCTCCACAAACTATTCAAGTTCATTTATGAAGTAGGCAATGAGTGTTAACTGAAACCCCTTGAGACCAATGGGTCTCTGAAAATAAGAGTTTATTGAACCATGAACCAGTACAGATGGTGGGAAAAAAAAAGGATCTAGGTCTTGAACACGTTCTCATAACGACCACCAACAGCAGCAGATGAATAATGCCAACTGGACCAGAACCTAGAATTAAGTTTTTCTTTTTTTTTCCTTGAGACAGTCTCCTGTAGCCAGATTGTCTTCAAATTTGCTATGCAGCTGAGGAGTACCCTGAACTTCTGAGCCTCCTGCCTCCATATCCCAATGCTAGGGTTACAGGCTTATGCGACCTTGCCCAGTTTTATGTGGTATGGGTAGTTGAACCCAGGGATCATGCTAGAAAATATTCCACCAGCCTAACAGTATTTTTTTAAGTGTGTGTGTGTGTGTGTGTGTGTGTGCAGGTAGGCATTTGCTATGGTCTTAGTATTGAGGTTGGAGGACAACTCTCCAGAGCTGGGTCTCTCCTGCCATTGGTGGGATCCATGGATTGAAACCAGGTCATCTGACCTGCAGCCACTGAGCCATCTTGCTAGCCTGCACCCTACAGCACCAGCTGGCCCGAAACTTGCTATATAGACCAGGCTAGCCTTGATCTCCCAGAGATCAGCCAACTCCTGCCTCCCAAGTGTTGGGATTAAACACATGCACCAGCATACCTGGCACACATTTTTTTTAATAGCAAAAACTTGGAAAATGACGGCATGTTATTTTCTATGAACCTGCATTGGTTATGGATAAAGAAGAGATTACATGAAGGTAAATGGGCTGAGAAGCTTTAGGCTAGGAGGACAGTCCATGAGGAGAAAACGTTTGGCTTCTGGACTGGTTAAGGTTGACAGTCTGAAAGCTCACTCATATGTGAAGTGGTGGTCAGCAGTGATAAGACTGAAATAAGACTTCCAGCTTAGTCTGGTTATTGGTTTGCTCCACAGCTGTTAGCGGATTAACTTTCCTTATTTTCCCCTTGCATTTAGGGCATTTCCAAATTTTTGTTTGGACATTTCCAAATTTTTGTTTCCTTTTGTTATCAAAGAAAAATGACAATGAAAGCAATATTGAAAAAGGTTTTCAAAACAGCTTGGAGGCCCTCGTGATAGCAAGATTCATACACAGTTTCAGTTTTGGTCACTCTACACTTGAAGTTTCAGCATGTAGAATGGACAGTTACAGTGTGCCTAGCTGTCTCCACTCATGATCTCCACCAAATTTATAGAATAAATAGTACTGTTTCTATACAAGACTTCCAAAACTAAGAAAGGAAGGCATACTTTCCAAGTTGGCATCCAGGTGAAGATGTTATAAGAAATGAAACTTAGAGATCAATATCCCTCAAAAAAAAAAAATCTTAACCAACTTTTGTGGTGTATAAAAAAGACAATATATGCTATTAATGTAAGTTTTTACAATTTGAGAGCGAAGAGATGACTGTAACCTATGTTCACATTAAAAGATTTAAAAATAAAAATAAAAATTGTCAGGCTGGGCATGGTGGCATGCGCCTTTAATTCTAGCACTTGGGAGGCAGTGGCAGGTGGATCTCTGTAAGTTCAAGGCCAGCCTGGTTTACAAAGTGAGTTCCAGGCCAGCTGGGAGTACAGGGAGACCCTGTCTCAAAAAGACTGTGGTGGTTTGAATGAGTGTCCCCCATAGGCTTTAAGTATTCAGTCATTTTGTCTCCAGTTGGTGGCACTGTTCTTGGAGGTCTTAGAAGGTGTGACCATGCTGGAGGAAGTACATCATTGGGGGCAGGCTTAGTGAGTTTAACAAGCCTTGCAGTCTCCAGTCTCTCTCTCTCTCTCTCTGCTTCCTGTGCTCATTGCAAGATGTGACCCGTGGCTTGCTTCTCCAGCCCCAGCCAAAATGCCTCCCACCACAATGGACTCTAATTCCCTGGAACCATCAATCGTGAGCTCAAATAAACTCTTCTTTTAATCAGTTCCCTTGGTCATGGTGGTTTTATCACAGCAACAGAAGAGTGACTAATACAAAGACCAAAAAAATAAATAAAATAAAAATTGTCAGTTCAAAAAAGCAAAAAAGTATTTAATAAAAATTTGAAACCCATTCACAATAAAAAGAAAACCAAACTCTCAGGAAACTAGAAATAGGAGTAAACTTTCTTACCTTTATAAAGGGTTAAATACAAAAACTACATTTAATATTATATTTAAATGAAAGACTTCAGGCTTTCTCCTTGAGACTGGAAACAAAGCAAAAAAAATCTATTGTTACTACTCTTATTTTCCATAGTATAGAAAGTTCTAGACAGTGCAATGTAGCAAAAAACAATAAAAGGATTATATAGATAAAAGAAGTATAATTGTCCCTACTTAAGATGACATAGTTTATGTAGAATTCTTTTGGGAAATGGTAAACTAGGCATTGAACCAAGGGCCTCACATATGCTAAGCATGCATCCTACCACCAAGTCACACTCTGAGCCCCATGACTATCTAAAGAAATAACTATTATAGGTAGTAAGTTAAGCAAAGTTACAAAGTCAGGATACAAAGTTCACTTGTATTTACATATATTAACAATGGATAATCAGAAATTTAATTGTTTAGGGATTTTGTTGTTAGAAATAGGGTCTCACATTGTAGCCCTGAGTAGTCTTGAGCTGACTATGTAAGACCAGGATGGCCTAGGACCTGAATCAACTCCCAATTCCAGCTAGATTTTGTTGTTGTGGGTTTTTTTTTTTTTAGACAGGGTCTCCCTGTAGCCCCAGATATCCTGGAACTCACTCTATAGACCAAGATGGCCTTGAACTCACAGAAGTCTGCCTGCCTCTGCCTCCTGAATCCTAACATTAAAAGCATGGCTATGAATTTTATTTTTTAAATGCCAAGTGTGAGAAACAATAATCTTCACTTTATAATAAGAGCATTCTCATTTCATAATGAGGCCATTGATGGGTAAGAGTAGTGAAATTGAGGATATTATGTTTACCATCTTTTAAGGCCAGGTATCAGCTCTCTGAGTGTAGGTTTAAAAACCCTGAACACATGGCCCTTCCTCTTTTTTTGAATAATCATGAGGGTACAATCTCACATGTCACCTAGGTCTTATCTTTTTCTTTATTGCTTACGTTTGTCTTTTTCTTGACAAAAACTGCATGAATTTATTTCTATACTCTACATCCTGTTTGTTTTAAACCTTATCACACACATGACCTTGCAGGCAAGCTTGGCTGTTAGCAATTTTCTACTCTAAACTTCTAGTTTGGAGGGGTAGCTTAGCAGAGTTTGAGTGGGGAGTAATAGCTAGACTAGCAGGCATTAGCAGGATTTAGTGTTTTCTGTTCATTTGTATCTGGACCTAAGCTGGCTTTAGGTACCTTTGAAAATGAAGCATCACATTTTATTTCTAATATGAACACTGATATTTATATAGATGTTGTGCTGGATAGCTTCAGTGTCAACCTGACACACCTGGGTTGAGGGAGCCTCAATTGGGGATTGGCTCCATTGGACTGGCCTGTGGCCACATCTGTAGAGTATTGTCTTGATTGTTGAGCAATGTGGGAGAGCCCAGCCCATTGTGGGCAGTGCCATCCCTGGGAAGGTTGTTGTGTATTGTATATGAAAGCAGGCTGAGTGTGGGTCAGGGGAGCAAGCCAGTAAGCAGTGCTCTTCCATGGCCTGTGCTTCAGCTCCTGCCTCCAGGTTCCTGCCCTGAGTTCCTACCTTGGGCTCCCTCAGTGATGAACATGACCCAGGAGATATAAGCTAAATAAACCCTTTCTTCCCCAAGTTGGTTTCGGTTAGAGTGTTTTGTCATAGCAATGAAGAAGCAAACTAGAACAGAAGTCATGAATGCAGTGTTGGAAACATAGATGAACACATTTGTGTCTTTCTCCAATGTCAGAATTTATTGGATAAGAATAAATTCACAAGGTGTGGTTTTTTGGGTTTTTTTTTTTTTTTTTTTTTGGTCTTTTTGAGACAGGGTCTTCCTGTACACCCTGCTGGCCTGGAACTCACTCTGTAGACCAGGCTGGCCTTGAACTCACAGAGATCCACCTGCCTGTTCCTCCCGAGTGCTAAGATGTGGTCTTTTGTTTGCAGCAGTTTGCCAAGTAGTTCCTCTTTCCTTGATAGTCTGTCTAAGCAAACGCAGTTTTTTTTCTCTCGTTTTAATTACTAATATTAACTCTCAGATCACACGTTATATATCACACAGTAAACCTGTCTGTCAGTCTGTCAGTCTATCTCTACATATCTATCATTTATCATCTACATAAGTTACAGAATGGCTGTGAAGAGTTAAGAGAGTCTCAGAATTCAAGTAATTTCTTTTTTTTAATTTATTTTTTATGTGTATGAATGTACTGTCTGCATGTAGGTTTGTGCACCCTTGTCATGCAATGCTGCGGAAGTCAGAAGAGGGTGTCAGATTCCCCTGGAACTGTAGTTAAAGACAGTTCTCGGCCGCCATGTGGATGCTGGGGATCGAACCCAGGTCCTCTGCAAGAGCAGTCGGTGCTCTTAACTGCTAGGCCATCTCTCCAGCCCAAAGAATTCAAGTAATTTCAAAGAAGCCTGAGAGGCTCAAACCAGGAAACTGAAAGGGATGTAGAGTCTCTTCAAATAAGACAGTGAATCCAGACTGGAGGTCTGCTGGAGACTGTCGGTTGTTTCTATCGTCTGTTGGTCCTTTAATCACATGTGGCCGCAATCCACTTGATATTCTTCCCTCCTAGAACCAAGCTGGCAGCTTCACGAGGCTGCAAGCTTCAGGGCTGTCTCCTGCCTACAGGATGACAGTCCCTAGGCTTAGCTCTGGCAAGGAGAGGGGAGGGAACCTGGAAAGTTACCCAACCAGAAAAGAAAGACGGACTCAGAGAAAGTCCAGGAGATAGACTCAAGTTCAGTGTTGTGACTCAAGGCTATTTATTTATTTATTTATTTATTTATTTATTTATTTTGTATTTTTGAGACAGGGTCTCCTTTTAGTCCCAGCTGGCGTGGACCTCACTCTGTAGACCAGGCTGGTCTTAAACTCACAGTGATCCACCTGCCTCTGCCTCCTGGGTGCTAGGATTAAAGGCGTGCACCACCACACCCGGCAAGGCTTTTGTTCCAACCTTGCATAAATTGGAACACTTACACACAATTGGGGGCTGGGGCAGGCAATTGGGACAAGGAAACAAACTTACATGCAGACAGTACATTCAAACACATACAAAAATAAATAAAAAGTTAAAAAAATAAATAAAATTAAGAGTAACATTCCTTATACAGGAAAACATACAGATATCACTTGATATCCCTTTTAACATAAATGGTGTTTTTTACACTTGATATCCCTTTTAACATAAATGGTGCTTTTTACTTGCACCCCCAAAGTCCCAAACTTGGCTGGAGAGATCTATCTGTACATGCAACTACACTGATGGAACAAAGTTCAGTCACAATTGTCTCCTGTAGGTTTTTCTTTAGCCAGCAGTTTCTAGGCTTTCAGGGGTGGGCAGGTGAAACAAAGGAATAAACCAATTTTGTTGTTGAAGATAGTACCCAGGTTGTCTCAGCCTTTTCCCAGCAGGAGGCTGGTGACTCAGCTCTGGCTTCAGTCTCTTTGGAGGCATGGATTGTGATGAGGCTGCAGATGGCTTCCTGCTTAGCTGGAGTCTTGGCTCTCAGGGATACCCTTTTGTAGTTTACTGATGAAATATGAATGGTAATAGCATAGGCAGTCAAGTAAACATTATTTACTATACTAGGTTGTGCTGCTGGCATAGCACAAGTGGTTAGAGATACCATTCTTTTTATTTATTATTTATTTATTTATTTATTTAATTTTGTACAAGATTATGTTACTAATCAAATCTAGACCTGTGTCCCCCACCCTACCTCCCCACCCCACCAGAGCTCATGCATTCTGCCAAACATGTTTTTCATCTTTTTCTCAGTCTCAAAATTCTCGATGTGGAAGTTGACTGTTTTGAGCAGAAGTTCATCGTTTCAGTCAGTTCTTTGATGCAGTCTTTTCTGCTGTTGTTCTTTCCAATATGCATCACTCCCAACTACTTGGAACAAAAGCTCAAGGGGCCATGCATAAGAAATACTTACAACTAGGTAATTGGTGCTAGCATCCACAGATGAGGGGTACCATTCATCATTTGTTTTTCTGGGACTGTGTTACTTCACTTAACATAATATCTTCTAGTTCCATCCATTTACCTGCAAAGTTCATGATGTCATCTTTCTTTACTGCTGCATAGAACTCCATTGTGTAGATGTACCACATTTTCTCTATCCACTCATCAGTTGAGGGGCACCTGGGTTGGTTCCAGCTTTTTGCTATTGTGAAAAGAGCTGTAATAAACATGGCTGTGCATGTATCTCTGCGGTAAGATGAGTCTTGTGGCTGCTAACAACCATCTGTAACTCCAGTTCCAAGGGATCAAATGCCCTCCTCTGGCCTCTGCAGGAATAGTAAGACATAAGTGCACTTACATGCAGGCAAAACGTTCACTTAAAAATATTTTATTATTTTCATTTTACATGTACGAATGTATTATCTGCATGTTTGTAAGTGCAGCCATGTCATGTAGTGTCCTCAGCGGCCAAAAGTAGGTGGAGGGTTCCATGGAACTAGAGGTATGGACAGTTGTTAGCACCTATGTGGGTGCTAGGACTCGAACCTGGGTCCTCTGCAAGAAAGGGCAGTATTCTTAACCTCTGAGCCATCTCTCTAGCCCCCAGGCAAAGCACTTACATATAAAAAATAATTTAGGGGCTGGAGAGATGGCCTAGCGGTTAAGAGCACTGACTGCTCTTGTAGAGGACTTGGGTTCAATCCCCAGCACCCACATGGTGGCTGAAAACCGTCTGTAACTCCTATTCCAGGAGAACTCCAGTTCCAGGGGAATCTGACACCCTCTTCTGACCTCCATGGCATTGCATGACACAGGTGCACAAACCTACATGCAGACAGTACATTCACACACATAAATAAATAAAATAAAATAATTTAAAAAGCCGGGCGTGGTGGCACATGCCTTTAATCCTAGCACTTGGAAGGCAGAGGCAGGCGGATCTCTGTGAGTTCAAGGCCAGCCTGGTCTACAGAGTAAGTTCCAGGACAGCCGGGGCTACAGGGAGACCCTGTCTCAAAAAGACCAAAAAAAAAAAAGAAAAAAAAATTTTAAAAAAAGAAAAGCTAACAAAGGGTGCAAGAAAAATTTCAGGAGTTATTCATTGTTTATCTTCTTGTGACAACAGTTGCATGGGTACAGACTTTTGCCCAAATTCATGAAATTCTACTATTTAAATATGTGTATGTTGCTGGACGTGGTTGCACACGCCTTTAATCCTAGCACTGGGGAGGCAGAGGCAGGTGGATCTTTGTGAGTTCAAGGCCAGCCTGGTCTACGTATCAAGTTCCAGGACAGCCAGAGCTACAAGGATACCCTGTCTCAAAAAGACCAAAAATAAATAAATAAATAAATAAATAAATAAATAAATGTTATGCAAGTCTTTATAGTTCAATAAAGTGATCTTAAAACCTTAGAAAATGGGACTGGGGAGATAGAGAGTTCAGTTTGTAAAGTTCTTGTCACATCGGCATGAGGATTTGAGTTTGAGCTTCAGCATCCACACAGAACGCTTAGCGAGGCGGCATCTTGTGAGGGCAGTGCAGGGGAGGTGGACACAGGAAGATCTCTGGGGCTCACTGGCCAGACAGTGAGCTTAACTGGAGAGCCACAGGTCCCAGAGAGAGACCAGTCTCAAAAATACTGTAGATGGCTCCTGAGGAACAACATCCAAGATTGACATCTGGTGTGTACATGCTCCAACACACACATGTGCACATGGCACCCACATCCACCCACAAATCCGGTTAACAGTAGCAAAAAAAAACCAAACAAACCCCCAAACCAAAACCAAAACCAAAACAAAACCATGAAAACTTAAAACTGGCCCAAAGTTTAATATTCTCTGACTTGATAAAGATCCAACTTTCCTGTTTTGCCAGATCTCCTGGCCATGGGACCACCTCCAGGATGGCTGGTTCACCTTGTTATGCTAAAGAGATGGGTGCATGGGTTCTCTGCAAGTCTGTCCAATTTTCTGACTTCTTCAGAAAAGTGTCATCTCTCCTTTCTTCTTCATGTCTCTTTTCTTTTCTTTTCTTTTCTTTTTTTTTTTTTGAGACAGGATCTCCCTGTAGCTCCAGCTGTCCTGGAACTTGCTATGTAGTCCAGGCTGGCCTTGAACTCACAAAGATCCACCTGCCTCTGCCTTCCAAGTGCTAGGATTAAAGGCGTGTGCCAACACTCCCAGCTTTCATGTCTCTTTTCTACCTGTGCTTTCCCTAATGCTTTGGACTGCCCAACATTTTGGGTGTCTTTGCCTTTTTCTCTAAAGTTCCTCTTCCCTCCCCTCCACGCGGCTGCTGGTCCACCACGTGGTGTTTGTCTGACCTCCTTGGCAGCTCTGAACGAGCGTGGTTTCATGGCCTTTTTCCGCCTTCTCTCCCTTATCCCCCTCAAGGCTGCCGTGGAGATTTACTGCTTCCCTGTCCTTGTGCGCCTTCATTCGTTGGTCCCCTCTCTACCAATGGTAAATGCAACGGAGCACAAACCACTCCGGGAGCGCATCAGAGGGTGAAACTCACAACTTTATTTTCCAGTACAGGGTATATAGGAAGCTTCTACCAATCGGCACAGGGGGCATCAGAGCGTATCCAGTCATTGAAAAGGTCAACCTAATCATGTGGTTTATATAGTCCTCAGCCTACACATGCTTCTATATGATGATCACGAATTGTTTACAAGGCCAAGGGGTGGGGGCCAACAATCAGCGAGGGAGCTGCATGCAGCCATTGCCAGGAAGTGTGCCATGTAGATGATGCAGCAAGAAATTCAGCAATGTGGCTTACTAATCAGGCCCGGGAGTGGCCTACATGTCCTGAAGCTTTTTGCTTAAATGCTAATAAAATTGTACTAAAGCTTCTACTTGAGTCTGTTCTTAAATTCTCTTATAAATAAGATTATGGATGCTAGAAGGGGACTCTATTTCTTCCCTGTATCAATACCTCCCTCCCAAAGAAAAAGAGCACATGAAGTGAAGAGGCAAGCCACAAACTGAAAAGTATTTGTAGCACATAAAGTTGACAAAGAATTCATAATATATATATAATATATATATTTTATATATATATATATAATATATATATACTGGCCTAGAGAGATGGCTCAGTGGTTAAGAGCTCCAATTGCTCTTGCAGAGGATCCGGGTTCTATTCCCAGCACCCACATGGTGGCAAAGAACCATCTTTAACTCCAGTTCCAGGGGAATCCAATGCCCTCTTCTGACCTCCACGTGCATTGCACAACACAGGTGCACCAACCTACATGCAGACAGTACACTCATACACATAAAAAATTAATAAAAAAAGTACATTCCTACAAATCAGTACAAAATTTCCAGCCATATGGTAGCTCACTCCTGTAATCCCAGAATTTAAGAAGCTGAGGCAGGAGGATTGCCACAAGTTTGAGACCATCCTGGCTAGAATGGGAACTCTGGCTTAAAAGAAAAGAAAATAAAACTCCACTCCCATGTATATTTTATAGAATAGGCAGATATATACCTACAAATTGTTTATGCACAGATGTATTTTAATGGCAAAAACTTTAAAATGTTGCACATGTTTATTGTCAGTAGAATAATTTATTGCATAAACACATGAAGCAGTGCTTCACAGCAATTAAAATTTGTTAACTGTAACTGCATAAATTACTAGGTTGAATCTTTAAAAAAAATTTTTTTAATTAATTTTATTTATTTCTGTATGTGTATGAATGTACTGTCTGCATGCAAGTTTGTGCACCCGTGTCGTGCAATGCCGCGGAGGTCAGAAGACGGTCTCGGATTCCCCTGGAACTGGAGTTCTCCTGGAATTGGAATTTCAGATGGTTCTTGGCCGCCATGTGGGTGCTGGGGATCGAACCCGGGTCCTCTGTAAGAGCGGTCGGCACTCTTAACCGCTAGGCCATCTCTCCAGCCCCACTAGGTTGAATCTTAACGTAGTGTTGCATTACAAAATGTCTCAATATTGAATGTAGTATGAATCCACTTAAAAGTCCAAAGGGGCAAAATCATTATATCTATAAAATAAAAAATATGGTAAACACATGGTGAGAATTGCAACTGATGATGGGCAGGGAAGATGATGAAATCCACCTCATATCTTTTTTTTTCTGATCTTTTTGAGACAGGGTCTCCCTGTAGCCCCAGCTGGCCTGGAACTCACTCTGTAGACCAGGCTGGCCTTGAACTCACAGAGATCTGCCTGCCTCTCCCTCCCGAGTGCTGGGATTAAAGGTGTGTGCCACCACACCCAGCTTAAGATGGTTCTTAGCTGCCATGTGGGTGCTGGAAATTGAACCCGGGTCCTCTGGAAGAGCAGTCGGTGCTCTTAACTGCTGAGCCATCTCTCCATCCCCCCTCACATTTTTCATACATAGTTTATTATTATTCTTAATTATTACCATGTCTTTTTGAGACAGGGTCTCCCTGTAGCCCCAGCTGGCCTGGAACTCACTATGTAGACCAACATGGCCTCAATCTCATAGAGATCTGCCTGCCTCTGCCTTCCGAGTGCTGGGATTCCTGGTGTGAGCCACCATGCCCAGCCTCATGCATATTTTATAAAAATTAAAAATTTATAGAAAGGACTGAACATGGCAGCACACATTGTAATCCTAGGGCTCCAGAGGGAGAGGCAGAAGAAGTGCTACTACTTTGAGGCTAGCCTAGTCTACATAGCAAGTTCCAGGTCATCCAGGACTACATAGGATGAGCCTGTTTTATGAAAAGGCTAGATGTGGTGGTGTGCTCCTGTGATCCCAGCTCGGAGAACAAGAGACAGGGGATCCTTAGGGCTTGCTGGCCAGCTAGCCTAGCCTACTCAGTGAGCTCTAGGCCAATGGGACACCCTGTTCATAAACACATGATAGACAGCTCCTGAGAAACAACAGCCAGGATTGATCTCTGGCCTACACACATGCACGCACGCATGCACGCACGCACACACACACAAGCATTAAACCATTAAAATAAATGCATCAGTCCTCTGGTGACAAGCTGAGAACAACTGGGGAAAGCGCCAAAGGCCTAACTGTGGTGGAGGTGGCATGGGGCTAGGACTTGTCCCATGTCCCATTCTGAGGTGTTCTTGATGGCAGGACTAACTCAATGAACTGACTTTGTCTCCATAGCACATAGCTATCCTAAGGTTGCTTTATTTGGCCTGGGGATTCATTGACAAAGCTTCAGTGGAGTAAATTTCCCCAGTGGCTTAGTGGAGATTAATGTATCAAGAGCATGATCTTCAAGCAACCCCTTCAGTGGCCTTCTTGCTTACTGCATTGAGATGGAGTCCTGTAAAGACTAATGCAGATGGCATGGGAAGAGCCTTCATCAAGGGGCAACAAGAGAAGGGAGAGATCATTACAAATTTTTAAAAGCTTCTTAGTACTTGTCTAGTGTGAAAGTCTATGTGTTGTGGAGTTGTAGCTGTGAGAGTCCATCTAAACATATTTCATTTATTTAACTTTGCTTAGGGCTAGCTAGATTGTTCTTCCTCTTCTGAGGTTGTTGGGTATTTTGTAGCACATCAGCTGCAAGGCTTACTGCCTCACTGCATTCCCCTACCCCCATGTTTAACCACCTCTGGTCTCCCTGGGGCCATCTGCATGAAAGCACATGCTTCTTAGGTAATGGAAAATTTATTCTAACTGCTTATATTAGATCAAGAGAGAGCCACTTTCTCAGGCGCATGTTTCTAACTTGTCTGCCCTGATCTGTTTTAGTTTAACTGAATGGTTGCACTGTCTCACTTTGCCTTTCAGGCCAATATTTCTGATGACATGTCTTACCTTCAAATATCCTACTGGGGGTCTAGGTGTGGGTGTTATGACAGGGGAGGGGAAAGAGTGGACACTGCAAAGAGACGTAGTCCCTGCCATTGAGCAAACACTTGGAGGCAGGGGCAATGGTTCCTGTAAGGGCACATGGAGGTGAAAAGAGGCTGTGGCCTCCACATCACCCATATTCCTGAGACACTTCCAGTAGCTCAAGAAATTGCACACCTCTTTAATTTCCTCAGGATCAGTGCCTTGAGTTTTGGCTGGGAATCTGAGTGTTATGCTTGCTACTGGGGCCTCTGGAAATTGATTTTCTTTTTTTGCTTGGCTCTTTCCCAGGGCACTATTCTGTCTTGTACTCAGATTTCCAGTGGGACTGGTCAGCCCATGGTATGCTGCAGAAACAGCTAAGAGAAGTCTGGAGAAATTTGGTCACAGATTTGATCAGGCTTTGGATAGGCAGAGAAGACTAATTTGTCAGTTGCCTTGGTGACATTGTCATTACCAATCTTTCCTCTTCTCTGTCTTGCTATACTCCCACAACCAGACACGTGTGAAGCTTGGAGCAGGTGTGGACAGCACTTCAATTCACATCATTGAGTTCCCAGTAGTTTTTGTCCAACAATTTCCCCTCTTTTGTTTCCAGTGAGCCGCATGGTTATTGTGTTGACCTTTTCCAGATACAACATGAAGGCCAGTCGATCATCAGAAAATAACATGCCTTGAGCCCGGTGTAGTAACACATGATTTTAATTGCAGTACTCGGGAGGTAAAGGCAGGCAGATCTCTGTGAGTTCAAGGCCAGCCTGGTCTACCTAGCAAGTTCTAGGCCAGCTGGAGTTGCAGGGAAACCCTTTCTCAAAAAGACCAAATAATAATAGTAATAGCAACAATAATAATAATAATAATAATATCATGCCTTGAAAGATGTTTCAGTTTTGCAAGGGAATTTCTGAACCACCGAGAGTGCTAGTATTTCTTCTACAACCCAAAGGATGCAGATAGCACCAGAACCAACCTGGACAAATCTAAATGACAAAAACCAGTCAGAGACATGACCACAGGTGTGTGGAGACAAGACAGTTAGATTTATTTCCTCTTTTCTAATTTAAGATGTTTCATGTTGAAGAAAATCAATGTGTTGGGGTTGCAAGAGAGCTAAACACAATCGCCATGAAGCTAAGCTGTGTCCTCAGTGCTTGTACTGTGGTGCTCCTGGCAGCCCAGATGTTACTGGGTAAGTAAGATGCTTGAACGCTGGTATGGAAATGGAGATACTCTCAATGCTGAGAAAAGACCCAAAGGTAAGGGACATGGACTAAATTTGGCTTTCTAAAGAATCACTGTCCAGATGGGACAAGGACAGATATAGGGCAGTCTGCTGTGCAGGATTGAAGGACTCTTTGTAAAGATAAAAATCTTCAAGATTTTTCCATCCTGAAAGTCCCTTCAGACTATGAAGCTTTTGCCATCTACAAGTGTTATCTATTACCTTTCTGATAGAAGTTTCTTGAAAGAGTGGCGTGTGCACTTGCTTTCCCCACCTCCTCCCTTCCCACCCACTTCTCCAAGCTTGCGATGTGGCTTCTACCGGAGTCAGGTTCATGTGGGAAGCAGTGACTTCTGTACCGACCAGACCACTGCACACTCCTTAGTTCTGATCCTGCTGGACTATGCTGTGCCCAGCGCTCCTGTTTGCTTATTCTTTCTTGCATTCTCTGCTTTTCTGGCTTCCATGCCGTTTTTCCTGTGAACCACATGGACTTGTTTTGGTCCCTTAGTAGCCTTTCTTTTCTTTTTTTTTTTTTTTTTTTTTTTTTTTTAGACAGGGTCTCCCTGTTTTCCCATCTGTCCTGGAACTCATTCTGTAGACCAGGCTGGCCCTTGAACTCACAAAGATCCGCCTGCCTCTGCCTCCTGAGTGCTAGGATTGAAGGCATACGTCACCACGCCTGGCCACTTAGTAGCGTAGCCTTTCTTCCCCTTCCTTTAAACTGCAGTGTTCTTTCCAGTTACATCCTTGTGTTTCTACTCTTCTTTCTTTATACACGCTCCTTCACGAGGTTATTAACTGTATTTCTGTTTCTCAAATTAAGAGCCCTAAATAATATTTCTAGCTCTAAGCCTATTTTTGCCTTTCACATTAGAATCTCATGCTTGACCCAAGACACATCTACCTGTGTGTCTCACAGGTATTAATACAACATGACCAAAAGTGAATTCATCCCTCCTTCTGGTCCCTGCTTCTTATTCACTTTTCACTCTTTCTGATCTCAGTTAATGGCACTAGAATCCACCTGGACCTCTAGGCTAATAATCCATGAGACACTCTGAGTTCTTCCTTCATCATCATTCTCTGTATCTGAGCCATCATCAACTGTCAGATTTTACTTCCTAAAAACTGTTCTTGGAACCAGTTCCTTCTCTGAACCATTACTAATGTTCCAAGTCAAGCCCCTATCATCTATGACATAAGCCGTGCAATGCTTTCCTAACCAACTCCCCCTTTTTTCAATCTTGTCTCCTTCCAATGAATTCTCACTGTGCATCTAGAGTGACTTCTTTTTTTTAAATTTTTTTTATTAATTTTATTTATTTCTGTATGTGTATGAATGTACTGTCTGTATGCAAGTTTGTGCACCCGTGTCGTGCAATGCCGCGGAGGTCAGAAGAGGGTGTTAGATTCCCCTGGAACTGNAATCCGACACCCTCTTCTGACCTCCACAGCATTGCATGACACGGGTGCACAGACCTACATGCAGACAGTACATTCATACACATACAGAAAAAAAAAAAAGATCTCTATTTCTAAAACACTGAGCTTCACAAAGTAGGACCCTTAAAGTGTAAACTCTGATTTATACTTTATGTGCTTAGCTACATGGGAAAGCTCACTCAGAGCATACCACACTGCACTCGGTCGTTTCCAGGACTGCAGAAGAGGTGTGCCACAGCTTACACCTTTTTACTCTTTTACACACTTCCCATATGGAAGGGGCCATACTCTGTGTTCAAACCATAAACCATAAACCAGTTTTTCACTAAACATCACTGGAGTCATTTGTCACCTCAAATCCAATAAATGCTGCAACTTCTTATTGTCTTGCAAATTTGTTTCTTCCATCATTCAAGATGTTCTCTTTACAGCACCATTCTTGTCTAGTCAGAACATACTTTCTCACTCTCGCTTAGCCTTCCAGTCTTATTAGATGACATTTACTCAATGAAACCTTTCCTGTTTGATAACTAGGTTAGGTGCATGATTGTGTGTTCTCAAAGTAAAACTTAATTCTGATTTTCATCCTTTAGCTTAAGTGTTTCATGGTCTATGTCTCATAGCATAATGCTTGTAACCGAAAAGATTACAATGTATTTAACTTACTAGTGTTAGAGCATTTTTTTTTTTAATTTATTTATGTATGTGTATGAATGTACTGTCTGCATGCAGGTCTGTGCACCCGTGTCGCGCAATGCCACGGAGGTCAGAGTGGGCATCGGATTCCCCTGGAACTGGAGTTCTCCTGGAATTGGAGTTTCAGACGGTTCTCGGCCGCCATGTGGGTGCTGGGGATTGAACCCGGGTCCTCTGCAAGAGCGGTCAGCGCTCTTAACTGCTAGGTCATCTCTCCAGCCCTAGAGTGACTTGTAAAATTCGAACTCCTTATTGTGCCACATAAACTCCAAACCCAGTGCTTATTAAAGCCCTGCAGCTTCTGCTCTTCAGCCTCTTCACTTATGCTCTGATAAAGCTCTATCAGCTTATATTTACATTCACTCCCCAGATCTTTACCTGTCTCCAAGGCTTTGCTTATATTGTTAGCTCCATCTAACATGAGCTTTTCCATGGCCCCCTTGGCATGTTTAAAACTTCACTTTGGTGCCATCTTCCCTAAGAAGCTACCATTGATCCTTCCTTTCTTCCACAGTGGCTGTCTGTGATTCTTCATTCTTATTGCGTCCGCTGTCACGCTGGAATCATTGTGTCCTAATACTTGTGTCTTCCACTAAACTGAGAACTATTTGTGGGTAGGCCCAAGGCTTTGTGCTCTGTCTTAGAATCACATGCTCTGATTTCAAGCCTCTTTTCTAGTTATTAGCTCTATATCAATTTGAAAAAAGTCACTTTTAGTTGACATGGTGGCAGATACTGTTATCTCAGGATTGGGAAGGCTGAGGGATGAGGATTGCCTCAAATTCAGGGTAAACCTGGACTACATTGCAAATACCAGACCATCCAGGGAAATATTGCAAGAACCTGTTTGAAAACCAAAAACAAAATCATTTTAAATACATATGAATTCAGTTTTCTCTGTTGTAAAATAAGAATAAAAATATCTAGCATAGACTCACATTAAAGTTTATTGAATGGAAGTACCAGGTAGCCTAACAAGGCTTTAGGGACTGGAGAGATGGCTCAGCAGTTAAGAGTGCCAACTGCTCTTGCAGAGGACCTGGGTTTGATTCCCAGCACCCACATGGCAGCTAAAACTGTAACTCCAAGCTGGGTGTAGTGGCGCACACCTTTAATCCTAGCACTCGGGAGGCAGAGGCAGGCGGATCTCTGTGAGTTCAAGGCCAGCCTGGTCTACAGAGTGAGTTCCAGGCTAGCTGGGGCTATAGGGAGACCCTGTTTCAAAAAGATAAAAAAAAAAAAAAAGAAAAAAAGAAAAATGAGAGGAGGCTGCATATAGTTGTTTGAACAATGAAGGAACTGAAAAGAGAGAGCAGGGATGTGAGGGGCCTGAGAAGATCTGAAGGAAGCACCAGGTACTGATACAGGAAGTAGAGAGCAGCTTTTTTAGGGGAAATAACCAACTCAAGAGTCCTGGGCCATTGGGAATGGACAAGCCCAAAGCCACCCAGGATAGGAAAGAGTGGAGTGAACAAATAAGCAAATATGAATGTTCACTTGGCTTGAAGAGGAGAAAGGCGTCACAGAGCTGGGAGAAACGGCATTTACCTTGCCTTCATCAATCATGGAAGTAAGACATAGACTGAAAAACGTGCAGAGAAATCTCCAACTTTGTTTCAAACTAGAGGCAAAAAATTCTTTCACCTTTATCAGTATAGCTTGATAGAAAAGGGTTATTAGTAGAGGGGAAGACAAAGGAAGGACTTTGCTACACTGGAGGAAGTTTGAGGGCAGAGGGCATTAAGGTAGGAGATAACTGAAAAAACGAAGACTTGGAGGCTGGAGAGATGGCTCAGCAATTAAAAGCACCGGTTTTGGTTCCTAGCACCCACATGGTGGCTAACAACATTTGTAATTCTAGTTCCAGGGGATCCCACACCCTCTTCTGAGCTCCACGGGCATTGTAAGACATGAGTGCACCTACCTACATGCAGGCAATACACTCATACACATACTATAAAAAATACAATAATTTTTTTAAATTTTATTTATTTCTGTATGTGTAGGAATGTACTGTCTGCATGCAGGTTTGTGCACCCGTGTCATGCAATGCCGCAGAGGTCAGAAGAGGGTGTTGGATTCCCCTGGAACTGGAGTTCTCCTGGAATTGGAGTTTCAGACGGTTCTCAGCCACCATGTGGGTGCTGGGGATTGAACCCGGGTCCTCTGCAAGAGTAGTCGGCGCTCTTAACCGCTAGGCCATCTCTCCAGCCCACATACAATAATTTTTAAAGAGGAAAATGGAGTCTTGAAAGGGGAAACAAGAAAGGAGGAAGCACGTGACTCGCTCACTAGACTGGAGAACTCAGTGATATTTTGGAAAATGAGAATATTGGGTGGCGGAATTTGCACAGTGAAGTAAAAAGAAGACTGATTTCTGAACTCACACCTGACTTTCTCAACCCATTCTTTATTCTTGTGGTGGTGCTGCTGTTGCTAGAGATCAAACTCAGGGCCGCATGTAGGCTAGGCAGATGCTCTGCTCCTTCTGCCTACGGTCTGTCGTTTTTCTGTTTCTTTGTTTCTTTTCTCTTCCTTTCTTTTTAAAAGTATGTGTGCATGTTTGTATGTGTGTATATATGTATATGGGCACACATGCACATGTGTGCATGTGTGTAGGCCTCAGATATAATTCCTTGGCATTGTCTACTCATTTTTTTGTGACAGGGTGTCTCATTGGTATGGGACTCACCAAATAGGCTGGGCGGCCAGCAGGGCCCAGGGATCGACCTGTCTTTGCTTCCCCAGTGCTGGGATTACAAGGGTATGTTTGATCTTCTTTGTAAGGCAAACACTTTACCAATTGAATTACCTCCTCAGTAACACTCTTCCCCCAGCATTTTAATACTCTTTTTAAACTTTGGAAATGTTAGTTTGCTATTATAGAGCTGCTTCTTTAATATTTATAAGATGGGAAGCCAGGCATGCTGGCTTCCACCTGCAATCCCAGCACTTAGGAGGCTGAGGAAAGAGGATCGCTGTAAATCAATGTCATCCTGAGCTGTATAGTGAATTCCAGGCCAACCTGGACTACAGAGTGAGACACACCCTGGCTCATAAAACATCAACAGCAGTAAATGATGATGAAGTCACATGCACGAGAGGCTTATGAAGGTTAAATAATGCCTGGATGTGCCAGCAGTGTCTGGCACATAGTTGCCAGCCAGTGGATGCTAGAATCTAATGTCCCATCTTTTCCTCCTCTCCTCTGCCTGACTGCTATGGGGTCATGCTTGTCTTTCTTCTCTGGCTTCCTGCACCAACAGCTCCATGTCGTGCCGATGAGCTTATCGATTTGTTGTTCTTTCCTTCTCCTCTTTCCTATAGTCCTTTCACTGAGAGCACCCGAACAGTAGTGGACCAAGTTGCATGGGGTCTCATAGAAAGAAGGGTTTGGTATCTTCCTACTCTCACACTGAAAAAACTACTTACTCCCTAGGGGAGGGAAGGAATCCTCATGGAGGGCAATTTCCTATTCTCTTTCTCTAAGTTGTAGCATCATTTTCTGGTTCTTCCCGGCCCATGCCTCTTCAGCTGCCAGTTTGGAGACTCTGCAATGTAAAGGACCTGTCAGCATGGAGCAGAGCAGCTGCCACACTGAGGATGATGATGATGTGACCCACTCCAAAGAAGCTGACTTCCAGGTCAAGGGCTACACTTTCAGTGAACCCTTCCATCTCATTGTGTCCTATGGTGAGGTCCTGGGAAGGCCTGTCTAGTGTCCCAAACCACTCTGTGTAGTCTCCTAGCCCCACTCGGGAAACTTTCTTCCAGGAAACTGGTCATGAATTGAGATATTTACCTCCCTATCTTCAGCTTCCAGGAGACAGAATGCTCTCAGTTCTAGGCCTTAGAGAAATTGTTTCGTACTCTACACTGGGTCAGTCATGAAGGCAAGAGGATAGGCAACAGGAAACATGGTGAGAAATCCGTATCTCAGTTCAACCTCAAGTCAAAGAAAGGACTGTTCCTCAGTTACCAATGCACTTCAGGACTAGCAGGCAGAGGTACAGGGAAGAACAAAGAAACAAAGGCTTTGCAGTGGTTAGGTAAGTTCAAGGGGCAGAGAGCATTAAGGTAGGTCATTAAGAGTTGAGGGTGACCTAGAAAGTTTAAGGGAGTCTGTTATGGACATTGCTAGGGGAGCTGCCAAGGGGACAATGGATGATACTCACTCAGCTCTGTATCTGGGCCACAGACTGGCTGATTCTCCAAGGTCCAGCTGCACCCATAATCGAAGGAGATGCGCTGCTTCTGCACTGCCGGGCCTGGCAAGACTGGCCGCTGACTCAGGTCACCTTCTACCGAGATGGCTCAGCCCTCGGTCCTCCTGGACCTAAAAGGGAATTTTCCATCCCTGTGGTGAAAGAGTCAGATAGCGGGAACTACCACTGTAGCGGCGTGTTCCGGAGTCCTGGTCCTGGGAGCCCGGAGACTGCATCTCCTGTGGCTGTCACAGTCCAAGGTGAGGCCCTGAGGGAGTATCACTCTGATGGATTTGGGTAAGTAGGAACTGGAGCCTGGAATTTTCTTTCTTTGGTATAGAAGTGGAAATATCACTGAAGCCTCGGGGAGCAGGTTGCTGGCAAACATCCATGTTGAGTTTTAGGAGGGTCAGTGTCTCCTCAGGCCATTCAGCCCTGCCCAGAATCAGTGTTTTCTACTATCTGGATCTATGCTTTCTGGTATTCACAGATTGTCTGTCTAGACTGGTATCAGATTTGCTCAATCTGTGAACTTTTCTAGATCAGTCTACCTGAAGGAAGGGAGGGAAGAAGGGAGAAAGAGAAGACTTGAAAAGTTAAGTGGGACCTTTCTAAAAGATCCCATTCCTAATGGATTAGACGAAAGGATGGGTAGTAAAGTGATAGGTCTGCCTGAATACAGGGTGGCTAAACTCTTCTTCCTTGTCTGCCTTTTTCCCCCCAGAACTATTCCCAGTCCCAGTTCTTAAAGCCTTACCATCCAGTGACTCCCAAGAGGGAGGTTCAGTGACCCTGAGCTGTCAGACAAAGCTGTCCTTCCAGAGGTCATCTGCCCGCCTCTTCTTCTCGTTCTACAAGGACGGAAGGACAGTGAGCCACAGAGGAGTCTCTTCAGAGCACCAGATTCCTGAAGTTTCAGAAGAACATTCTGGCTCCTACTGGTGTGAGGCAGCCACTGAAGACAGCCGAGTTTGGAAACGAAGCTCACAGCTGGAGATCAAGGTGCAGGGTGAGTCGATGTGATATGAATGCGTTGTCTGGGGGGCATGAGGGGAGCAATGTGACTGGGTCTGTTAGCTGTGTTTGAGAGAAAGGTGAGGAAGGGGCATAGAAGAGTCAGGTACAGTAATCCAAAGTCCCTGATGATGTAAGAAAACACAGACTGAGAACTTCTCCCTCAGACCATGGTCTTACCAACCCAAGATCTGAGCCAGCCCTAATGCAATTCCCTGTAGAATTTGGTATTCCTATGAAATCTGGACAGTTATTGGAATATAATATAGAGTTAAGATGGCATCTAGGAAGGAACAGCCATGGCCACACAGTGAGGCCCTGTCTGAAAAAAAAATCTAGAGGGGCTGGAGAGATAGCTCTGTGGTTAAGAACACTGGCTGCTCTTGCAGAGGACTTGGGTCTGATTCCCAGCAGCCATACAGCAGCCAACAACCATCCATAACTTCAGTTCCAGGGAATCCATTTCCCTCTTGTGATTGCTGCAGGCATTGCATGACATGGGTATGCATACATGCAGGCAAAACATTCATATACATAAAATAAAAATAAGTAACATATTTTTAAAAAGCTAGAGCAGTACATGATGGCACATGCGTTTAATCTCAACACTCAGGAAGCAGAAGTAGGGGGATCTCTGTGTGAGATCTAGGCCAGTCTGGTCTACAAAGAAGTTCCAAACCAGCTATAGCTACAGGGAGACCATGTCTCAAAACAAAAAAAGGGGGGGGGGATCTAAAAAAAGTGGAGTCTATGTCAAAATTTGGACATCACCATTAAGAAGGCTATATTTGTCCTGAGACGCACCCAAAATATTAATGATGCCCATTCTGAGGAAGAAGTGACTCAGGGACCAGCCCAAATGAACCTGACACAAAGATGGGAAATTAGACTAATGTCACATACAATAAAGGGTTGATCCTGGTCCATACTTCCAGAAATTATATTCTACCTTGAAAGAGGAGAAGTGATTGTCTAATGATGAGGCTTCTTCACTAAAGATTTTCAAGCACAGATACCCAAACTTCAGATTAAACTTTGGATTAAAGGGGACTCTAGAGTCAAGTCCCAGCTGTCACTGAGTACACAGACATTTTAATGATACTGTAACTGTAACAAAGTAGGTTCACATCTTGCTGGGTTCAATGCTGAAATAAGCATGGCCAAAGTCATACAAGAGTGGAGAAAAATTTATTATATGCATCAGGCAAAGAGCAGGGGAGTTATTTCCAAAGTGATGCCTTCCTCAAATTAAAGAAGCAAAAGGGGCTGGAGAGATGGCCTAGTGGTTAAGAGCGCTGACTGCTCTTACAGAGGACCCGGGTTCGATCTCCAGCACCCACATGGCGGCTGAGAACCATCTGTAACTCCAATTCCAGGAGAACTCCAGTTCCAGGGGAATCCGACACCCTCTTCTGACCTCCACAGCTTTGCACGACACAGGTGCACAAACCTACATGCAGACAGTACATTCATACACATACAGAAATTAAAAAAAAAAGAAGCAAAAGGACTTTATTCAGGGAAATCCAATGCCTATTCACTCATATAAGGGTTGACCCATTCTTTAACATGCTTTGTTTAGAGGTGCATTCCTGAGCATGCTCAGTTTAAGCTTATGAGTTAAGAAAAGATAGTAGACATATTTTGGGGTGCACTTAGCTCAAACGGAGCACATGTTTAAAATATCAAAGTGGGGGCTGGAGAGATGGTTCAGTGGTTAAGAGCACTGACTGCTCTCACAGAGGACCCGGGTTCGATTCCCAGCACCCACATGGCGGCGAAGAATTGTCTTTAACTCCAGTTCCAGGGGGGAATCCGATGCCCTCTTCTGACCTCCTCAGCATTGCACGACACAGGTGCACCAATCTGCATGCAGACAATATACTCATACACGTTAAGATAATAAATAAATAAATAAATAAATAAATAAATAAATAAATAAAATCGAAGTGATAGATGAAAATACCTTTAGGCATGCTTGGTTTGTATTCCAGAGTTTTAGCTGAAAATAAAGGTACACTTTGAAGGCATATTAATTAATACTGGTGTTTGCCTTGAAGGTGCCTCCCTCTCTTAGTGGCTAACAGTTTGAGGCTAGGGCCAAAGTCAGACTTCACATTAAAAAAAAATACCCTTTTAGGGGCTGGAAAGATGGCCTAGTGGTTAAGAGTGCCAACTGCTTTTGCAGAGGACCAGGGCTCGATCCCCAGCACCCACATGGCAGCTGAAAACCATCCGTAACTCCAGTTCCAGGGAAATCTGACGCCCTCTTCTGACCTCCACGGCATTGCATGACATGACATTGCAGACAGTACATTCATACACATAAAATAAATAAATAAAATAAATAAATACTTTTTTAAAGCACAGGATTTTGCTTTTTAGCCCTGGTTGTCCTACAATGCACTATGTAGACCAGGCTGCCCTCGAACTCCAGATCCTTCTGCTTCAGCCTCCTAAGGGCTGGCATTACAGGCATATACCACCATGCCCACCAGATTTCACTTACATGTGCTTCTTGCCCATGATCCAGGTCCTTCCAATTCAGCTGCATCCTCCACCTTTAATCCAGCTCTTCAGAAATCAACTGCTCCAGAAACTCCTCCTTCAGAGCCTCCCGGGCCTGTGACTCCACTGCCCACCCCTTCTCCTGAGGACTCAGGCTTCTTTTTCCCAGAGCCCCACCTACAGCACCAGATGAGCATTCTTCTCAAACAAATGCAAGATATAAGAGTTCTCCTTGGTCACCTGGTCATAGAGTTGAGAGACTTGTCGGCCCACCTGAAATCTGGGACCACAAAGGTTGCTGATAGATGAAAGCAAGAAATTCACCTGTGAGATGCTCAACCACCCCCATCATCTCAGATCTTTCCATCCTGCACATATGCGTAAAGTTTTACATGTTGTCCCAGTGCTTCATTAGAATAATGGAGATGAGTGAGTATAAATAAACTTGTACAAGGTGATAACAAAAGCTTGGTTATGGTTGTGTATTTCTTTTAAATGACAGGGTAATTCTGCTGTCTAGGTCAGGAACTTCTTTCTGCTGCCTAGATTATAATCGGATGATTTAGAGAGGAGCAATGGAGGTAGATTTAACGGTGCACTATCAACTGGAGGCAATTTCTCTTCCTCATGTCCCCACAGGAAACATTTAGCAATATCCCCTAGATATTTTGGTACTCAAATAGGGGGAGGGGCATGTGTGTGCTACTGGAATTTAGTAAGTATAGGCATTTAAAAGCCAAGGATGCTGCTAAACTTCCTATAATACACAGGGCAGCCCTTGCCTCCAATGAAAGATTTTTCTGTTCCAAAATTTCAGTAGTGCTAAAGTTAAGTAACCTAAATTAGGTGTTAAAGTTGTTTGAGACTTTGTCTCTTTTAATTAGTCTTTTCTCTCGGTCTTCTTCAACAACTGTTAATTACATGCTATGGTTTAATTGGTGCTATGGTCTAAATGTTTACATGCCCTTTCCCTCCAAATTCCTATATTGAAGGGCTGGAGAGATGGCTCAGCAGCTAAGAGCACTGGCTGCTCTTGCAGAGGATCTGGTTTTGTTCCCAGCACCCACATGGTGGCTAACAACTGTCTATAACCGCAGTTTCAGGGGGTCCAATGCCCTCTTTTGACCTAGGTGGACACTACACAACATGGATGCACTTTCATACATGCAGGCAATATATTCAAACATATAAAATAGAAATAATAAACAAAATATTTTAATTCCTATGTTGAAATCATCTGATAAAAAATTATTTATTTATTTATTTATTTATTTATTTATTTATTTAACCAAGATCCAGAAGAGGGCTTCAGATATCTTGGAGCTCGAGTTACAGACAATTATGAGCCACCCAGTATGGGTGCTTGGAACTGAACTCTTTTTAAAATTATTTTATTTTTATTTTATATGTATAACTGTATTGCCTGCATGTTTGAAGGTGCACCATGTTAGACAATGCCCATGGAGTCAGAAGAGGGTATTGGATTCCCCTGGAACTGGAATTACAAATGATTGTTAGCTGCCATGTGGGTGCTGGGATTTGAACCCAGGTCCTCTGCAAGAGCAGCCAATGCTCCAACTGCTGAGCCATTCTCTAGTCCCCAATTCCGAAGACTTTTGAAACTCAAGGCAAACATTCAGCCACAAGCCCCTGAAATTTTTGCATACTTCCAATATACAAATGGCACAAAGGAAACATTCTGATTCCAAAAGAAAAAAAAAAAAAGACTGGCCCAAAGAGTAACTGAAACCCAGCAGAACTAATGCTAAGTCTTAATGCTCCTAGTCCAGCACCCAGGGCGTGTGTTAGCAGGATGTGAGCTCCAATGGCTTGGGCAGCCTTGCCCCTACGGTTCTGCTGCCTGAAACACAAACGGGCTCTCTCTTCAGCCAAGCACATTGGATGCTTGCCACTGATCTTGGTGGATGTTCCACATCTCTAGTATTTCCAGCATCCTGAGGTCTCCATTACAACTTGGGCTTCACAGTCACAGCTTTACACATAGCCTGCCCAGGCACTGCAGGGAATCTGACTATGGTACATATTACTTTGCTTCACAGGCTTCTAGTGGGAAACTTGGTGGAAGCTACTATTATCCTTATACCCATTGTATTCTACATGCCTGAAAACCAGCACCATGTGGATTTCACCGATGCCAGCTTGAATAATAATTAGGGTCCCTTTACCATGCCTGCAGTGGGTGGCTTCATCTATAAAAACAGTTTTCTACTGGTTCAGTGGTTAAGAGCACTAGTTGTTCTTGCAGAGGATCCAGGTTTGAATCCCAGCACCCCAATGCTGGGATTACAGGTATGCCAAACATGCACCTGTGGAATTGATAGCTCCATGCACCACTATTAACAGAATACTCAAATTTGAGTGCATGCAATGTCAGCCACCTGATATTTGACAAAGGGGCCAAGACCACTCAATGGAGAAAAGGCAGCATGTTCAACAAATGGTGCTGCCAAAACTGGATCACCACCTGCAGAAGAATTAAATTAAACCCCTACCTTTCACCTTATACAAAAGTCAATTCTAAATAGATCAAAAACCTCAATGTGAAACCTGAAACTGAAAATGTTAGAGGAAAATATTGGCAGTAACCTACAAGATATAGGTGTAGGAAAAGACTTTCTAAATCAGACAGCAGTTGCACAGGAAATAAGGCCAACAATCAACAAGTGGGACCTTATTAAACAAAAAAGCTCCTGTTTTTTAAAAAAAAGCTTTTGTACAGAAAAAGAAACAATCAAAGAAATGAAGAGAAAACCCATAGAGTGGGAGGAAATTTTCATCAGTGACTCATCTGACAGAGGTTTAACATCCAGAATACATAAATTACTCAAAGAACAAATGACCAAGAAAACAATCCAATTAAAAGATGTGCTAACCATCTGAACAGAGACTTCTTAAGAGAAGAAATAAAGGTGGCCAAGAAACATCTTAAAAAGTGTTCAGCTGGGATGATGATGAGGTCGCTCTCCAACTATAAATTGGAGACAACTATTATAGAGGTAATCTCTTATAAAACTGGTAAAACTGCCTTCTTTAATTGACTAGTAGGCATAAGAACTGTGAAAAGGATTATTCTCTGTTCAGAACCAAATATAATACTAAAGTCCTTAAGCTATGCACTTAAGCAAAATATATTAATACAGGAGCTCTGACATCAGCAATGGATTATTCTACCAGGGAGATGTTGGCCAGGGGATCCAAGGCCCCACAAAAGGTAAAAATCCTTTGCCTCTAAACTGGGATACCTGCAAGAAGAGAGGCGTAAGGCCCTGCTGCCGAAGACCTGACGTTAACATGGAAAAGATGTATTGAGACCACACATGACAAGTGTACAGATGGCCTCTGGAATACCAGAGAGTGTTACCAAAGGCCACTAACCAATAAAGCAAATACGGGTCTCCCTGAGTCAAGCAAGACTCCATCGTCAGCACCAGCTACACCCCGCCTGCCTGGAAATACTGTGCAGCAGAGGCAGCATATGCCTGTATATCCCAAACCTAATTGGCTATTGGCTCTCTCCTTGGAGGAATAACCCATGGCTGATGCCACAAGCTAAAGCCTCTACAGGTTAGGAGATGTTTATAAGCCACAGTAAGACCCGTCATATTAAACAGGAAAAAATGTAATTCATGGATCTAACATATCATCCAAACATATGTGTCTATACAAAGTAACCAACTATAACTATTAGTGCTCTTTAAATACCTATATACTAACTGCTTGTGCTTCATTAGTAGGATCAAAAGTTATTCCTGGACAAACTGTCAGCCCATGAAAGGAAAACAGCCAGAATTGACCAGAGTCCAAGACAACAGCTCCAGAGAGAGGACTGTTTTGCTTCCATCCACCTGTGCCCCTTTCCTAAGCCTAGGGAACAATCTGCGGAAGAGGGGCATGGTAGAATTGTAAGGGCTGCGATTGAGGTGAATGGTGGAAACTAACAGCAATGTAGTCTGGACACTCATTTGATCAACTTTATGAACATACAACCCCTCACCCCTGCTGGATGGTGGGGCTGTGGGGTGTTTGGGACAACAGCCGCAAATTGGTTTCATATGAAGGATGTTGTACTCATGGATCATCACTTATAGCTAAAAAAATGAAAAAAAAAACTGAGAGAAAGATGCAGGACAGTTATGCAAAATGCATGATCTGGATGGTGGGGGTAGGGGGGAAGGGAAAGGGAAATATGCCTGATCTGAATTGGAAAATGATGTATGAAATATACAAAGCACCAATAAAAAAAAAAGTGTTCAGCTGGGCTTGGTGGCACATGCCTTTAATCCTAGCACTCGGGAGGCAGAGACAGGTGGATCTTTGTGAGTTCAAGGCCAACCTGGTCTACAGAGTGAGTTCCAGGACAACTGGGGCTACAGGGAGAGTCTGTCTTGAAAAGACCAAAAAAAAAAAAAAAAAAGAATGTGTTCAACATCATTAGTAATTAAGGAAACACAAATTAAAACCACTTTTAGGTTTTATCTTACCCCAGTAAGACTGTCTATAATCAAGAAAACAAATGATATCAAATGCTGGAGAGGTTGTGGGGAAAGGGGAACACTCATCCACTGCTGGTGGGATTGTAAACTTGTGCACTCCCTATGGAAAGCAGTGTGTAGAACTCTTTAAAAAAAACTAAAAATGAACCTACCATTTGACTCAAACATACCACTCCTGGGTGAATACCCAAAGCATTCATCCTATAGCAGAAATACATGCACAACCATGTTTATTGCTGCTCTTTTCACAAGAGCAAAGAGCTGGAACCAACCCAAGTGTCCCTCAACTGATAAATGGATAATGAAAATGTGGTACATTTACATAATGGAGTTCTATGCAGCAGTGAAGAAGGACGACATCATGAAATTTGCAGGTAAATGGATGGAACTAGAAGCTGTTATGAAGTAAAAAATGACGTATGTTATCCCTCATTTGTGGATCCTAGCACCAAACTCCTATATGTAAGTCAAAGTGGGTAAGTCAGTAAAGTTGATATCGCTATAGATATAGCTTGACTTATAGGTCTCTATTTTCCTCAGATTTAAGATTTATGAGAAAAAATAAATATTTGTTTTTGTCTTTTCGAGACAGGGTCTCCCTGTAGCCCCAGCTGTCCTGGAACTCACTCTGTAGACCAGGCTGGCCTTGAACTCACAAAGATCTGCCTGCCTCTGCCTCCCAAGTGCTAGGATTAAAGGCATGTGCCGCCACACCCGGCTTGAATAAATCTCTTTTTTAAGTACATTAAAACATATATCAACTTACTATGTAATTTAGTAATGTCAAGTTTTATTTCTTTTTACCTGCATGTTAAGTTTACTATTAAAATGTGAATCCTTAAATGTGCTTTGGAATTAATCTATAGTTTATTTTCAGACTTTGTAAATTTGGTATATGTATGGAGTATATAAAAAAAAAGCTGAAAGTGGAATCATGACCATCAGAGGCTGGGATAGAAGGGATGTGTGGGTGAAACTGATCAACAAATACCAAGTTGCAGTTACATACAGCATGATGCTTTGGAATTTTCTTTTCTTTTCTTTTTTGAGACAGGGTCTCCCTGTAGCTCCAGCTATCCTGGAACTCACTATGTAGACCAGGCTGGCCTTGAACTCAAAGAGATCCTCCTCCCTCTGCCTCCCGAGTGCTGGAATTAAAGGCGTGTGCCACCACAACCAACTTGGAATATGATTTTATAGTAGGATGAATATAGATGTAATGTTGCATGCATTTCAAAAGGCTCAAAGAAAGAACTGTGGAAGTTTTAACCACAAAGAAATTATACATGTTTAATGACATACACATGTTCAGTAGTTTTAAGCTTTAAATAATACGTACATGCGTGAAGCATCATGTGACCCTATTAATATGTGCAACTTTATATTTGTATATGTCAGTCAAAATAAATTTAATAAAAAGACACTATTGTGTAAGTCGGTCTAATAACCCACCTTTTGAAATATATCTCAATTCCACCAGTCACTCTTCTAGAAAATTCTGGCTAATATGTTATTTCTGTGATATTAAAATGTATGCCTCCTATTAAAATGTTAATATTTAATAATATCAGGTTTTTCTGAGCCAGGCATGGTGCGTTTGTACCTATAATGATGCTAGCATTTGGGAGGCTGAGGCAGAAAGATTTCTAGAAGTTTAAGGCAAAACTGGGCTACATAGTGAGTTCCAACTCAGCCTGAGCCACTCAGTGACAATCTGTCTCAAAAAATAAGTTAAATATTTTTGTAGAAAAATAAAAATTTGTTTGGAAAAATTATAAACACTATTCAGTCATAGTATTCAGCTTCTTGTTTTTGTTTGTTTTGTTTGAGACAAAACAAACAAAAACAAGAGACTGAATACTGGTGTGTAGCTCCAGACTGGCTTCAAATTTGTGACCATCCTGCATCAACTTCCAAAGTACTGGGATGACAGGTGTGCATCACCAAGTCTAGGTTCATCTCTTATTTGACTTACTAACGTTTACTTGGCATGTGCTTTGTGCTGTCACTGTTGTAGATGATACAGAAATAAAAACAAGGAAAAAATTCCTGCCTCCATGGGGCTCTTATACTCTCCTCCTCCTCGTCCTCCTCCTAGTCCTCCTCCTCCTCCCCCTCTTCCTCTTCCTTCTTCCTCCTCTTCTTCCTTCTTCTTCTTTCGATTTCTCATTGTTTCTGACAAATATTACCCAATTTCCTACGATCAGAAACTGTTTGAAATGAGGCCATCAGCCTTCGCCAATGGAAGAATCATTTGACTCATCCATCCTGTGAATGGTCCCTGGAGACAGGATAGATTTTTAACTGGCCATTAAACCTGCCAATTACCTTGTATTCTTTGTCTTTTTAAAAATTTTATTTATTATTTTAATGTATATGAATGTACTGTCTCCAGGTAGGTTGGTGCACCCGTGTTGTTCAATGCCGCAGAGGTCAGAAGAGGGCGTTGGATTCCCCTGGAAGTGGAGTTAAAGATGGTTCTTAGCTGCTGCCATGTGGGTGCTGGGAATCGTACCTGGATCCTCTGCAAGAGCAGTCGGCACTCTTAACTGCTGAGCTATCTCTCCAGCCCCTACCTTGTATTCTTTTTTTTTTTTTTAATTTTTATTTTTTGTATATGGATGAATGTACTGTCTGCATGTAGGTTTGTGCACCCGTGTCCTGCAATGCCGCGGAGGTCACGAGAGGGTGTCGGATTCCCCTGGAACTGGAGTTCTCCTGGAATTGGAGTTACAGACGGTTCTTAGCTGCCATGTGGGTGCTGGGGATCAAACCCGGGTCCTCTGCAAGAGCAGTTGGTGCTCTTAACCGCTAGGCTATCTCTCTAGTCCCCTACCTTGTATTCTAATGAAGGGAAATCTACCACAAACAAATACAGTTTCAAGTGGTGGGCAAATGTTAGGAAGAGAAATAAAGCAAAATAAAGAGATACATGCTATTTTAGATACTATGTATGGTGATCCTCTGTCAGGGTAAATGATATTTTTGAGTGTAATGAGGAAGTGAAACTTGCAAAGGTCTAGGAGGTGATCAAGAACCTTTCAGGCAGAGAGAACAGTAAGTGAGGCACCAGAGCAAGAGTAGGCATAGGATGTTCTGTGAACTGTTATAAACATAGTGTGGTTAGCCCCGAGTGAAGAGAAAGCCAGAAGAATGAAGTCAATGGTCAGGCGAAGGCCCAATCTGCAAGGCCTTATAGACCATTGAAAGGTGTTTGGAGTTGATTCTAGTGTATCCTGGGATTTTGTGTGTGTGTGTCTTTTTGAGACAGGGTCTCCCCGTAGCCCCATCTGACTTGGAATTCACCATGTAGACCAGATTGGCCTCGAACTCACAGAGATCCACTTGCCTCTGCCTCCCAAGGGCTGGGATTAAAAGCGTGCACCACCACAATGTGCACCTCTGTGATATTTTGAGGGAGATATTTACATTTTCTTTCTGGCTATTTGGTGAAGAAATTATTGTAAGGAAAAGCATGTAGAAGATAGAGTCGCCAGGCGTCGTGGCGCACGCCTTTAGTCCTAGCACTTGGGAGGCAGAGGCAGGCGGATCTTTGTGAGTTCAAGGCCAGCCTGGTCTACAGAGCGAATTCCAGGACAGCTGGGGCTACAGGGAGACCCTGTCTCAAAAAGACCAAAAAAAAAAAAAAACCAAAGAAAATAGAGTCTTCAGGACTTAACAATGGATTAGATCGGGGTTTTTGAATGAGTGTGCATGAAATTCATGACCATAACCCTGCAGTCTTTCAAGGATACATCCCTTAGAAACCCTTCACATACTCTGCAGGAAACATCGAGGCTTCACCAGCACTATTTTACATGAGGCCTCTTCTGTGTCAAGTCCTGTTTTAAGGCTTCCAAGTTATAGGTCATTCATTGAGGCTTCATAGTATGGACCAAATAAATTCACTATGGTATTGTTTGTAGTAGTGGAGAGTAGTGAGGAAGCCAGGGCATTATGAGAAAGAACAGATGCTGAGGGTGGAATACTTGGGAAATCAGAGGAATAAACATGGTGTATGTAGAGTGACATGAATGGGTTTGATTTTAAGCAAAGGAAAAACAATATACAGAACACAGCACCATTTATGTTAATAATGCCAAATAGTTCTCAAGGTTCAATATATGCATATGTAGAGGAACATATAGTGAAAGTTGCATGGTGGGTGCTGTTCTAGTTTGTCTTCCATTGCTGTGACAAAACACTCTGACTGACACCAACTTGGGGAGGAAAGGGTTTATTCAGCTTACATCTCCCAGGTCATAGTTCATCACTTAGGGAGCCCAAAGCAGGAACTCAGGGCAGGAACCTGGAGGCAGGAGCTGAAGCACAGGCCATGGAGGAAGGCTGTTCACTGGCTTGCTCTCCTGGCTCATGCCCAGCCTGACTTCTTATACAGTACACAATAACCTGCCCAGGGTGGCACTACTCATTGTGGGCTGGGCCCTCCCACATTGCCTGACAATCAAGACAATACTCCACAGATGTGGCCACAGGCCAATCCAATGGAACCAATTCCCCAACTGAGGCTCCCTCAACCCAGGTGTGTCAAGTTGACACTAAAGCTATCCAGCACAGGTACTTATGTGGAGGAGAGAAGGATAGCAGAGTAGATAAAGCTAGAAGCATAAGGAGACAAGACAGGAGACTTGTAAAGACCAAATTCTGAGCCCTGTGTGATAATGAACTTGGTGGTTGATTCCATAGAAAGACTACATAGCACATGTATTTTTAGTGTGGTCAGGTTTCTTCTGGAATCCAATAAAAGGGCTGATATCTGTGTTTTAAATAAGAAACCAAAATAGGGTCTGCTCGTACAAGCTGCGAGGACAGCTGGCAGCTGTGGTGCATTCTTGTTCTAGAGGCAGTGGTGCAGAAGTCAGAAGACTGGAGCAGGCTGCAGGTGATGTGGGGAACTCCACACTGGTTCCAAGATGAAGCAGCAACAGAGTGCGGGGAAGCTGAGGAGCACTGTCCAGCTGGGCACACGTGAACCTGGCACTTGATCGTCCCTGTTCCCTATTTAGTTATCTCCCTCCCCTACTCTTGATCATTTTATCAGATACTTTCCTATTCTTCAGACCTACATAGCTATCACTTTTATCAAAACCTGCTCCCAAAGCAGGATCCAGAATGGCCAGCACAATTTAAAGGACTGATTGTATTTCCCTAAGAGGCATTTGTATTTTAACAAGGAATTACACATCAAGCTAAAACACGAGGGAATTCTCAGAATGAAACAGCACACCAGCAAAACTGGAGGCCGTTATCTTAGAGAGTTGACCATGCCTCATCATTGATCTCTCTCCTGCTAGAGTTCCAAGGAAAGCAGGTGCCCTGGTTCTAAACAGCCACATGGGTAGACAGGAGAGAGTCCATGGAGACATACTATCAGGTTGGAAACTTCATTAAGTATTTACATGAAAATTCGGGTTCCTCATTGCTCAGGTATGGTCACATGGCCCAGAGAGCATGAGAAAGAGAACAAAGAGATTGGATTTGAGAAGCTTCTGAGGGGCTGATGCAGTGACTTCTCTGCTGGGTCGACTGGGAAGTAGCTGGGAAGGGATTTCACGGCCTGGTGGAAGGAAGGAAGGAAGAAAGGAACAAACGAGTTGAGGAATTACAAGGTGAGGTTATTGGAGGCTCGTAGAAAAGAAGACTCCTGATTTCTGAGGGTTCTGGGAAGGGACAGAGAAGAGAAAATATATTACACTTCTATCTTTGACTGGGGAACAGGCCTGCAGGGGCAGGCAAGGATGGTGGGCAAGGTACGCCTTTCTGTGGGCAGATACAAGATCTTGATTGAAATATTGACCTCTCCAGGCTTCTTACCAAATGTCTGTCATCAGGTAGTAAGCAAAAATAAGGGGGGATTTCTGGACAGGAGGGTGCATGTCTTCCTCAGTTAAGGCTTACAAGACAAGATGGAGTGGGAACGGCATACCGATGGCAGCCTGAAGGTGACAGGGTCACCTGTTGCAGCCTAGGGTTCTATGTGGCTCTCCCAGCTATAGGGGAACAGCTCTACAGACCCTCTCTACAGGAGTCAGGTCTGGTCTAAGTTGGGAAGTAGCTACAGAGGCAGTGGATGGGACAGTGGCTGGTGCTTTGGATATCTGAGGGTGCCGCATATTCAGCTCATCTGCTCTCAGGAGCCCACTGTCTTCGGGAACTAGGAAAGGGTAAGTGAGACAATGTCTTCTAGTACTCAGTGGACAGCTCCGCTGCTGGCTGCCTTCTTTCTCTTTGCTCCACACCAGTGCATCTTCACCCTTCTGCAGCTGCTGCAGGCCAACCCATCATGTGGACACTGGCTGCCCTCCTGCTTCTGGGTGAGTTGGTGATGAGGTGGGAACAGTAGGATTTGGGGAGAGGGAGAGTAAGATGGGAAAGGGTTTGTGGGATAAAGGAGCTGCTTATTCTGACGGGTTCCGGATAATTTACTCTCTAACTTGGAGGGATGAGAAGGAGGAGGCTTTCTCAAAGATAGGTAACTAGGTATAGAAGGAGGGAAACAGGCTTTGTGTTTACTCAGTCTTGCTTAGGGTCAAGAGTCTTTCCTCTCATGGAAAACATTCCCCACCTTCTTCCTTCTTCCTTGTTTTGCAGTTCCAAGCAGTGCACAAGCTGGTAAGTCTTAAGTATTCCAGTGTTTTTATAAGTGCCATTATAACCACCTCAATGGGGCCCTAGTTCTTGAGTATTCTGGGATGGTGTCTTTTCCTATTCTTGCTCAATCTCAATGGCTAGGTTTGCTCATAGGCACTTGGAAATGGGTGCTGACTAACAGACAGATGTCTTGGAGCCCTGTGATTGTGGTCTCCCCTCCTGTGGGGGTGGGTTAGTTCAAGGGTTAGGCCTGAGAAACTGGGGTTTCCCAAGATTTCCAACCTCAGGCTGCATCTATCGTCAGCACCTCATCTTGCTTCCCTTCCTCCCATGCCCCCTCCCACACTAGCTACACTGGAGAAGCCCATCCTGTCTCTACATCCACCTTGGACCACAATCTTCAAGGGGGAGCGGGTCACCTTGAGGTGTGATGGATACCACCCTCTGCTCCTGGAGCTCCGGCCCATCAGCACTCTCTGGTATTTGGGCCATCTCCTCCTCCCCTCCCACAAGAAGAGCATTGAGGTACAGACACCAGGGGTGTATAGATGCCAGACACGGGGAGCACCTGTCAGTGACCCCATCCACCTCTCTGTGTCTAATGGTAAGTGATCACGAGGCAGGGGACACATGGCATTTCTAGGGATATCTGCAGGGACATTTGCCTGGCCGTAAAGGTCCTCCATGTCTTCCTGACACAGCATGAAGCAAATAAGTATTTCTTTTTTTCTCAGAAGAGGCCCTGAAGAGCTAGAGGAATTACTTTTGATGGACAGTGTGCTGCTTCTTTGTGTATGAATGTCTGTATTCTACACCAGTGGTAGAGACCTTAATGTATTAAAAATGATTTCTTCAGGGGGCATTGAATATTGAACCCAGGGTCGCCCCCACCACACACACACACACACACACACACACACACACACACCCATATGCTAGGTAAGTGCTCAATCACTAAGGTGTATCTCTAGCTCCCTTTTACTTTTTACATTGAGACATAGGTCTTGCTACTTTGCTTGGGCTGAACTTGAACTCATTCTGTAGGGTAGGCAGGCCTTGAATTATGATTCTCCTGCCTCAGCCTCACAAGTAGTTGGCATTACAGGTTTGTGCCACCAGGCCCAGCTAAAAATAAATCTTGGCCAGGCATGGTGGTTTCTGCCTTTCATCCCAGCACTTGGGAGTTAGAGGCAGGCAGATCTCTGTGAGTTCAAGGCCAGCCTGGTCTACATAGTGTGCTCCAGTCCAGCTGGGGCTACAGGAGACCCTGTCTCAAAAACAAACAAAAATTTAAACTTAGGCAGGTAAGACAAGTAGATCTCAACTTAAACTCAGGAGGGTCTTTAGTGTTGAGGAAATAGCTTGTACAAGGTCCCTGGAGTCAGAATTGTCAACTCTCAGCAGTTCTGTGTAGCCAGACCTAGCTCGTGTTGAATGGATGATGGGGCTGCTAAAGAAGAAATGGGGCTGAGGAGAGGTAAACGCTAAGTCAGGAAGGCCTCCATGCAGGACTAAGAGCTCAAAGCCGGATTCCAACAGGCGTCTCTGAGGCTGGAACCAAATGTGGGCGTCTTGGCCTCCCTGGTACCAATTCCTTCCTCACTGAGTTTTCTGCCCTGTGACGATCTCAGGTGCAATCACTAGCTGAAGCAACAGGAAGAGGTTTTGACGGCCAAGGGAGGGAAAGCAACTCTTGTGTGTAGAAGGGTGTGTGTGTGTGTGTGTGTGTGTGTGTGTGTGTGTGTGTGTGCGCGCGCGCGCGCGCGCGCGTGTGCGTGCATGCGTGTGCGTGCATGCGTGTGTGTGTGTGTGTGTGTGTGTGTGTGTGTGTATGTGGCGGGGTGGAGGCTGAGAAGAGGAGACCCCGGGCGGCTCTTTCTGAAGAGTAAAGTGTCTGCGGGTCTGTTGTAGACTGGCTGATCCTGCAGGTGCCCTACGCTGCCGTGTTCGAGGGGGAACCTCTGGTCATGCGCTGTCGGGGCTGGTACGACAAGGTCGTCTACAAACTCCACTATTACCATGATGGCCAGGCCGTGCGCTACTTTCATTCTAGCACCAACTACACGGTGTTGCAGGCACGTGCCAGCGACAGCGGGCTCTACCAGTGTTCTGGCACCATGCGGATCCCAGTGGAGAGCGCGCCCATGTTCTCCGCCAAGGTGGCTGTGACCGTGCAAGGTGGGGTCCCAGAGCGAAGCAAAGAGCTCTGGAAACTTCTGGGTCAGGACTCAGGAGGGGGAAGAGGAGGCTGAGATTTGTAGCCGACTTAGTAGGTTGGTGTTCTTCTAGAGAAAGATTCCACATTCCACATAAGGGGTGATGAGTTCTGTCCAAGGTCCCAATCAGAAGGGCTCCGACAGCGGTAGGGAGTGCTGTGTCACTGGGAAGAGGGACCCAGAGGAACTTGCAGCGTTGCCCCTTCAAGCCTAGAGAATCCCATCTACACGTCAGCCTGGATGTAATCAGAAGGAAGCATCCGTCAGGCCTCCCCTGGTCCCTTCAAACTGTCCCCGCACCCACCTCCCCCATCGTCCTCTTCTCCCATCCCATCTCGGCCCTTGGGTGGGCAAGGAACCCTCTCCGGAAAAGGGAAGGGAAAGGGTGCGGGGACCATGACAGGCTGGCCCTGGTCCGGAGCCATTCCTTGTGCAGACCCAATGAGTACTCTAGACCTCTGGGCCTCCTTCCCCGCAGAGCTGTTCCAGACGCCAGCCCTGAAGGTGATGAACCCGCAGGAGGCCCGCGGCGGCATGGTCCTGCGCTGCGAGACGCGGCTCCACCCGCAGAAGCGCGACACGCAGCTGCAGTTCGCTTTCTACAAGTACAGCCGTCCGGTGCGCCGCTTCGACTGGGGCTCGGAGTACACGGTGCCGGAGCCGGAGGTGGACGAGCTCGAATCGTACTGGTGCGAGGCCGCTACCGCCACCCGCAGTGTCCGGAAACGCAGCCCCTGGCTGCAGCTCCCGGGGCGGGGTGAGTGACAGCACCCCGCCTTCCCGGACGTCCACTCCGGGCGCCGGCCCTGCCCCGTCCTCTCGGCTCCACGCGTGGCCTTTGGGCCTCGCCCCCACCCGGGTCCTTCCGCAGCCTCTCCCTCTCCATCCCGGTCGTCCACTTGCTGCACGCCCGGGTCCTATTCCGCCCCCCCCTCCGCCTCCCCCCCTCCGCCTCCCCCGACTCCGCCTCCCCCCCTCCGCCTCCCCCCCCCTCCGCCTCCCCGACGTGGCCGCGCCACCAGGGCCAGCGGTGGCTGCCCGGGTTACTAGGCGTGTTGCGTTCGCAGGCTCCGCCCTGGACCTGCCTTCCACTGCCGCGCCCTCCCCACAAGCTGCAGCCTTGGCGCCCGGCAACAAGCCGCTCTCCTTCCGAAAGCCCCCGGTGTCCAGATCCGTCCCTCCCGTCACTTCCGTCCCCAGCATCACCTCTGCAGGGCTGCGGCTCCCAGCCCGCGGGGTCCCCACTGCTGGGCCCCACGCCTGCGCGCCCCCGCCCACGCCCTTGGAGCGGTCCCCAGGAGCTCTGCAACCCGAGGTGGAGCTTCTGCTTCGGGAAATGCAGCTGCTCAAAGGCCTGCTGAGCCGAGTGGTCCTGGAATTAAAGGACTCACAGGTCCTCTCAGAGGTCGGAGAAACCACCAAGGCCCCCGCCTCCCAGTTTACTGTGAGCCCCGACACCCCCGAGACCGGTGTTTCGGAGAGCTGAGTGGGCCGGGACCGTCCTTTCTCCCAGGCTGGGTCCTCCAGGATGTCTTCTGCTTGAGCTTGTCTTTAAGAGCTTTGTCCATTTGCAGACCCTCGTAATGCTGTGGTTTCAAGAAACCCCAACGAAGTGTGCTGCTGTAGATTTCGACCTTACACTGTAGTTTGTAGCTTGTTCCTTCACAGAATTCAGTACGAAGTAGAATCCTGCTATTTACTTTGCGGTTTACGTTTGGAAGTGAATTCCGTTATCCCTGGCGCTACATATAAACCCAGAAAGCACACATTTCAACGTAGATAACTTTTTTGGTAATTAAGATTATTAACGTCAATGTGCACTTTAGAACATTAGAGGGTCAAGTTGTAATTATCCAAATGAATTTACTGATAATAATGAATTTACCCATAATAGAATGACTTTCCTATTAACCTGATGAGTACATATCCTTAAAATTCTGAGTTCGATTTAAGTTCAGAGGGAAAGATCTTGGTGTGGGCCTCCCATTTAGGACAATAAGGGTCAGAGTTCTATTAGATTCACTCCGATGCCAGCATTGTCCCCAGGTAACTAGACTGAGCTACAGCAGACAGGCAGATCATACTAACCTTACTGAAAAATGGGAGCAGTGATTCCATTTAAGGAGGTCTCATTCTTCTTAGGGTCATACCTTCCTTCAGTAAAGTTTCACTGTAAAGGCTGAGAACTAATAGCAATTATGGCTTCTAATTCTTTACTTCTTGATATTCAGTCATTCATCAACTTGATTTTCCATTTCTTTTTGAGTAATCACAATAACATTAACGGTTTTACTTTTTTTTTTTT
>VZQC01004878.1:4836958-4851031 GCA_009823505.1 Rhizomys pruinosus | reverse complement strand
TTTTTTTTATTAATTTTATTTATTTCTGTATGTGTATGAATGTACTGTCTGCATGCAAGTTTGTGCACCCGTGTCGTGCAATGCCGCGGAGGTCAGAAGACGGTCTCGGATTCCCCTGGAACTGGAGTTCTCCTGGAATTGGAGTTTCAGACGGTTCTCGGCCGCCATGTGGGTGCTGGGGATCGAACCCGGGTCCTCTGTAAGAGCGGTCGGCGCTCTTAACCGCTAGGCCATCTCTCCAGCCCCTCAAGTTTATAAGCTGGCTTTGTGGTTATTCGGAGTCTGCTTTTCCCTCTGTGTCAGGAATGCTCCCCAAACTTTCTACTTCTTTGCCTACCTCACCTGTCCCACATCTAAGAGTTGCTTCACAGTTGCCTTTAGAAAATTCTTCCGAGCTGTTCACAACCATTTGATAAATGTTGATTTGGACACTTTAATGCACATAAATATGTGAACAGAAAAGAGACAGCAATTATAAGAGACATCATTATTTCAGAGACATTAGAACATAACTGAAAATGTTTAGGCTGGGCAGGGTAGTGCCAGCTATTATCCCAGCACTTACAAAGGCTGAGGCAAGAGGATTGTGAATTCCAAGCCATCCTGGGCTACGTACTGAGAATCCGTCTCAAAAAACAAAGGTTACTGGTAATAAGAAGTTTCAGTGGGTAAAGGCAATTGCCACCAAGCCAGACAACCCGAGTTTGATCTCCAAAAGCCACATGGTGGAAGGAGAAAACTGACTTCTGAAAGTTGTCCTGTAACCTCTACATGTATGCGATGGCATTTGGCAGTGAGCGGGCACACACACACACTAAGCATGTTATTGAAGAAGAAAAAGTTTTAGAATAAAACACAAAATGTGGGGCTGGAGAGATGGCCTAGTAGTTAAGAGCGCCAACTGCTCTTACAGAGAACCAGTGTTCGATCCCCAGCACCCACATGGTGGCTGAGAACCGTCTTTAACTCCAGTTCCAGGGGAATCCAACACTCTCTTCTGACCTCCATGGCATTGCACGACACGGGTGCACAAACCTACATGCAGAAAGTACATTCATACACATAAAAAATAAATGAAATTAAAAAAAAAAGAAAATGCCTTAAAAAACACAAACAAAATGTACTCTGATCCCCAGGAAGGCAAGTTCAAAATGCTTAGGAAGAAAAAAAATGTAGTCATGCTCTTACACGTAGCAAAAGACTAATAGTTGACATCTTTCAAGATGAACTGGAAGTCTGCAATACTACGGAATGCTTGAAACTGTTAGTTTAAGAAATCATTTATTGAGGATTGGAGAGATAGCCTAGAGGTTAAGAGCACCGACTGCTCTTGCAGAGGACTGGGGTTTGATCCCCAGCACCCACATGGCAGATGAAAACTGTCTTTAACTCCAGTTCCAGGGGAATCCGACACCCTCTTCTGACCTCCGCAGCATTGCATGACACAGGTGCACAAACCTACATGCAGACAGTACATTCATACACATAAATATATAAATAAAATTAAAAAAAACAAAGCACATTAAGTTGAGAGGGAAAAGTGGTAGTGGTGGTAGGGAGGAATTGGAGGAGAGGGAGTAAGGGGTGGATTTGATCATAACACCTTATATGCATATGTGAAGTTCTCAAACAACAACCCGATAGCAATAAAACCTAAGCAGCCAGGTGGAGAGGTATGCCTGGCTAGCTATCCTCTTCAGTGTCTGGGCTCCCTGCTCATTATCACAGGTCTGGTCATGTGAGTCCTGCTGGCAGAGCAAGGAGCTTGTTAACAATTAGGGGGCAGTTTCAGTTCTTCTAAGGAATTTCTTACAGGACTTTCTGTTTCTAGACTTTGAAATAAACTTGGAAGGGGAAATGACTCTGAGAGAGAATAGGCTAGAGAGACAAAATGGAGTAAAGACAATGAACAGGTTGGCTTTCAGAAGGGCTCAAAGGTTGGGAAGCCAGAAGAACAATTTCCAAGGAGCCCCTGTTATAGCAATGCTTAGCTCAGGACTGTTTCCTTAAAAATACCCTCATTTTCTCTTCAAACTTTAATTATTTATTTGTTTGTTTGTTTATTTTGGTAAGGACTTTCAACTCTTCCTATCTCAGAATCTCTTGCTACCTTGTCTTTTCCAAATACATCTCCAGTTAATTTGTATATGATTTAAAGTATGAGACCCACAACTGGTGACAGTTCTTAGGATGGGTGTGCCGAACGGGAATAAGACAGGAAAGTACAACTGTATTTTTAGTTTTTACAATTAAGCAACTGTGCTTGTGTCAGGATGTCAAGAGTGATATTTCACTGAAGCTAGCTCATTATATGAAGAATCTACAAAGGAAGCGGCTGAGGATCTGTTCCTTGGCTTTAGGACCCTAAAATCACAAGGAGATTAAAAAGGACAGGATATGGACAGAGAGAGGATTTGTGAGGAGATTTCTCTGCCATGATTCTCCCTCACAGAGGAAAGTATGGAGCACTGGCTACCTCCTAGTCAAGCTTAACAGGCAGGTCTGAAATGTGTCCCTTGCCGCTGGGAGGTGCCATAGGGACTGGGCCTCATTTAGTTAAAGTACGCAATGGTTGAGGGATAGAAGATCCTGGTTGAGAGGCAGCCCATACCACAGAATACCTTGAAACCATGTGTAACTTTCTATGATCATTAGAGAGAGAAAATTAAGTTGTCTTTATTCTCACACAATCACCAGGAAAGGTAGACAGAGGCACCCAAAATATGTATTTACATCTTGATTCTTGGGGACTGAGGGAAGATGCATAAATGAATACCTGGAAGACAGATGCCTTAAAGGCAGTAAGAATCCATTTCCGGCCAGGCATGGTGGTGCACACTTGTAATTCCAGCACTTGGGAGGCAGAGGCAGGCATACTCTGGGAGTTCAAGGCCAGCCTGGTCTACATAGTGAGTTCCAGGCCAGCTGAGGCTACAAGGAGACCCTGTCTCAAAAAGCCCCCCTCCAAAAAAAAGCATTTCCCAGAAAGAAACATCTCCCCCCAAATCCACAGAAGTGTCCATAGGAAGAGCTGTCTTGCTATCTGCTAAGCTGGAGGGCAGGAAGTTGCCCATGCAGACAGAGACTTTGAATTCCTTTACTTATCCTCTTTCTCTCCTTTCACCTAGGTAAGAAGCAAAGAAAATAAATAGGAATGTCAGGGAGAGAGAAAGAGAAGGAGAGAAACTAACTGCTTCCTGGATACAGGACCGTATCTGGCTAAGAGGACAAAGGCATATCTTTGAATAAGGGTTACAAGTCTGGTTAATAGAAGTCTGCTTAACACTTAAAACTGGGGTTCTGATTTATACACTGAAACTATGACTGTGGCCTTAAGTTCATTCCAGGACTCTCCATTACTGAAAGAAGCAGAAAAATCATGGATCTTTGCAAACTTTACAGGTGTGTTGCCCACGGCTCCTCTGCAAATAGAAATTGTGATTCAGTCCCGGGTTCCACATCTCCAACAAGCTCTCAATCACGATTCAGTCCCTGTTCCACATCTCTAACAAGCTCCCGACTGAGGCAGTGTTTCTGGTTCTTTTTGTTTTTTTATTAATTTTATTTATTTCTGTGTATGAATGTACTGTCTGCATGCAAGTTTGTGCACCCGTGTCGTGCAATGCCGCGGAGGTCAGAAGAGGGTGTCGGATGGTTCTCCTGGAATTTCAGACGGTTCTCGGCCGCCATGTGGGTGCTGGGGATCGAACCCGGGTCCTCTGCAAGAGCGTCGGCGCTCCCAACCGCTAGGCCATCTCTCCAGCCCCCGTGTTTCTGGTTCTTAACCCACACTTTGAGTAGAAAGGTGATCTGGGGGCTGGAGAGATGGCCTAGCGGTTAAGAGTCCCGACTGCTCTTACAGAGGACCCGGGTTCGATCCCCAGCACCTACATGGCGGCTGAGAACCGTCTTTAGCTCCAGTTCCAGGGGAATCTGACGCCCTCTTCTGACCTCTGAAGCATTGCACGACACGGGTGCACAAACCTGCATGCAGACAGTACATTCATACAGATAAAAAAATAAATAAAATTTAAAAATTAAAAAAAAGAAAGGTGATCTGAAGAGGGGAATACATTGAATAAAATTTAAATGGATTATGAAACATTCTGTCCCTGCATTGTGGAGCACACCTGTAGTCCTAGCACTCAGGAGGCAGAAGCAGGTGAGTTCAAGGCCAGCCTGGTCTACATAGTGAGTTCCAGGCTAGCCAGGGCTACAGGGAGACCCTGTCTCAAAAAAGACCAAAAACAAAACCAAACAATAAAAAGCTACATTCCGATCATGGCGTGAATTGTGCTTTCCACATATAAGTCATTTTTTTTCATATAAGTCATCTTATTTGAGTTTTTAATAGTTTTTTTATTTTATTTATTTTTGTATGTGTATTAATGTACTGTCTGCATGTAGGTTTGTGCACCCATGTCGTGCAATGCCGAGGAGGTCAGAAGAGGGTGTCGGATTCCCCTGGAACTGGAGTTCTCCTGGAATTGGAGTTACAGACTGTTCTTAGCTGCCATGTGGGTGCTGGGGATCGAACCCGGGTCCTCTGCAAGAGCAGTCGGTGCTCTTAACTGCTAGGCTATCTCTCCAGCCCCTTATTTTAGTTTTTAAACACAGAAATTATTAATGAAGAACTGAGGCTGTGTTTGTCTTGATGCATAGAAAAATGCTCAGTTGCTGGGTGTGGCGGCGCACGCCTTTAATCCTAGCACTCCAGAGGCAGAGGGAGGTGGATCTTTGTGAGTTCAAGGCCAGCCTGGTCTACAGAGTGAGTTTCAGGACAGCTGGGGCTAGAGGGAGACCCTATCTTGAAAGAAAAAAAAAAAAAAAAAAAAGAAAGAAAAATGCTCAGTTGACTTTCAGTGGCTATTCCCCCACCTACTCCCTTCAGTAGTTACAGACATAACCACCACTTAACAGTTTGATATACACTCTGTTTTTTTATTTATTTTTATTTTATATGTATAAGTATTTTGCCCACATGTATGTTAGTGCACTCATGTGTGTAATGCCTGCGGAGGTCAAAAGAAAGTATCGGATCCCCAAGGAACTGGAGTTATGGATGGTTGTTAGCTGCCATATAAGCACTGGCTGCTCTTGCAGAAGACCCAGATTCAATTACCAGCATTCACATGGCAGCTAAAAACTGTCTGTAACTCCAGTTCCAGGAGATCCAACGCCCTCTTCTGTCCTTTGTGGGTATTGCACAATATGGGTGCATTTACATGCAGGCCATACACTCATAAAATAAAAATAAAGTGACAATGGCCAGGCATGGTGGCGCACGCCTTTAATCCCAGCACCTGGAAGGCAGAGGCAGGCAGATCTCTGTGAGTTCAAGGCCAGCCTGGTCTACAGTGTGAGCTCCAGGCCAGCTGGGACTAAAGGGATACTGTGTCTCACAAATACCAAAAAGAAAAAAAAATGCTGCTGTTGCTTCTACCACCACCCGTGTCTGCCATGGTCCCAGAAATGCTCAAGGGCCTGCCTCTCTACTGCATAGCTAGAGTCTGGATGCTAGATGTCAGCTACTGCTATTAGGAAACCCCAAGGCTTTTTCATCTATGTTTCCCAAATCAACATAAACTCCATTTCACGTTCGCCTCCTGTTGGTTGGTTGTTCTAGGACTTCTGAGTGGGCAGGCCTAGGTTACACCCAGCACCTGGCTGCAAAGAAGTCTCAGTGCTTTCACTCCTCCAGGCTCTGCAGCTCAGAAAGACACTTGAGAAGGTAATAGGTTGATTTTGACATCCCCCACACAGACAATGAAAGGGTAGATCTTGGAATTTTATTGCTGGAAAGGACCTAGCGATATAGTTCAACTTTGCAATGTTTAAGACAGGGAAACTGAGACCTAGAGAGATTAAATGACTTGCTAGTGACGGGTAAAAGCAGAACTGAGGCCTTACTTACCTGGAGTTCAGGGTGCTGAGGAGGCCTCTGCTTTTCTCAGGAGTCGTGTATTATTAGCTAGCATGTACTGAGCTCACCATCTGCAAAGCCATCTGACAGAGTATTGTCATCTATCTCTCATCAGTTTACTTCCAAACTTGTATTTATGGAGTTCATTTTGAAGACCAAAATGCAGAATTTTGTATTTATCTCTTAAATTACATCTTTGTTAAATTTTTTTTTAATCTTTTTGAGACAGGGTCTCCCTGTAGCCCCAGCTGGCCTGGAACTTGCTTTGTAGATCAGGCTGACCTTGAACTCACTGAGATCTGCCTGCCTCTGCCTCCCGAGTACTGGGATTAAAGGCATAAGCCACCACACCCAGCTCATCTTTGTTAATTTTATTTTATTTTTTTAAATTTTTTAAATTTATTTTTTATGTGTATGAATGTTCTGTCTGCGTGTAGGTCTGTGCACCCGTGTCATTGCAATGCCGCGGAGGTCAGAAGAGGGTGTCGGATTCCCCTGGAACTGGAGTTTCAGATGGTTCTCGGCTGCCATGTGGGTGCTGGGGATCGAACCTGGGTCCTCTGCAAGAGCAATCAGTGTTCTTAACTACTAGGCCAACTCTCCAGCCCCCTCATCTTTGTTAATTTTAAAAGACAATGTTAGACCCAAAATGCAGTCCAGGTACAATGTAGCACATATACATTAGGAAAACATATATTTGTGCTTTAATACAAATTAGTCCCAAAAGAGGAGTTGAATAAAATAAGTAAATAAAAATAAATTACCAGGCATCGTGGCCCAGGCCTGTAATCTTAGTACTTGGGAAGTAGAAGCAGGAGAATAATGAGCTCAAGGTCATACCAGGTAACATAGTAAGAACCTATCTTAACTCCCCACCCCCCACCAAAAGAAATGGCAATTAGGTAGGGCTATGTCTCCCCCCAAATTTGTTTGTTGATTATCACTGACCCATCTCTTGCCTTCTGGATACAATTGTTTAACGAATTACCAACCTACATCATTGTTCTAATAGTTAGCTCATAATTTTGTTTCTCGTCCACAAGATCTGTTCAAAAACCCAGGGAAGTAACCACTTTTTAAGCTTGCCCTTACTCTGCCCATCTAGAAACTGTCCCCAAAAGAACAGATTGTCAAGGCAAGACCTGTTTTAGTAAGCTGATGCTGTCACCTAGTGGACACAGCTTCTACTTTTTAATATATATATATATTATATATATATATAATATATATATATAATATATTTTATATATATAATATATATATATATATTAAAAAGTAGAAGCTGTGTCCACTAGGTGGATATATATATATTGGTCTTTCTTGAGACAGGGTCTCCCTTTAGTCCCAGCTGGCCTGGAGTTCACTGTGTAGACCAAGGTGGCCTTGAACTCACAGAGATCTGCCTGCCTCTGCCTCCCAAGTGCTGGGATTAAAGGCATGGGCCACCATGCCTGACTCGCAGCTTGTTTTTTTTATTGTTATATTTTTTTTCTTGGCAAGCAAAAAATAATGGATTTCACTATAGTGTTTTAATACACATTTATCATTTCATGTGTGGATATTTACACACCCATTATGGTCCTTTGACCCCTTTCTCCTCCTCCTCCCTGATAGTCCCTCTTCTGTTTTCATGATGAGTTTGTCTAGGAGTGTGCATGTGTATGTGTGTATGTATGTATATATGTATATAGTATATAGATACCATACTTTTCTCAATATAACAAAATATCTGACAGAAGCAACTTGAAGGAGGGAGGATTTTGTTTGTTTTGTTTTGAGACAGGGTATCACCATGTAGCCTTGGCTGGCCTTGAACTTGCTATGTAGGGTAGGCTGGCCTAGAAATCACAGCGATCCACTTGCCTCTGCCTCCTGAGTGCTAGGAGTAAGGATGTTCACCACCATGGCTCGGGGGAGGAAGGGTTCAATTTTACTTGGTTTTGGAGTGTACAGCCCATCATGTATGTGCATGGCGGCAGGAGCAGCTTCATGGATGCAGGAGTGTGTGTCATAGCTCCTTACTTGGCAACTAGACCAGGAAGCAGAGCTCACATGGAATAAGAGACAGGTGCAAACTGGAGGCTTACCCTCAGTGGCAGCTATAGTTAATCTGGATTCTGCACATGAGGAAAAAATATAATACTTATTTCTTCTCTTTACCTTCTCTGTTCCCCCCTCCACTTCCCTACAGACTCTTCCCCCCCCCCACAGTCTTCTCTGATAAATATATATATATATATATGTTCTTCATATGAAGGAGAATACATGAATACATGACATTTGTCTTTCACAGACTAGTTTGTTTCACTTAACACGATAATCCCCACTTTTACTCACTTTCCTGAAAATGACACTCCACTGTGTAAGTAAGTATACTCTATTTTCTTCTACTCATCTGTTGACGGGCATCTAGGCTAGTTCCAGATCTTGGCTACTGTGACTATGGAATAAACTGAGGGGGAGAAGGGATAAATATTTGGCACTTCACACTCTCTCAACAATGACAAGGAATAACCCTATCTATATCTATATCTATATCTATATCTATATCTATATCTATATATCTATATCTATCTATATATCTATATCTGTATATGTCTTTTTTTCTGGTCTTTTTGAGATAGGGTCTCCCTGTAGCCTCAGCTGGCCTGGAACGCACTCTGTAGACCAGGCTGGCCTTGAACTCACAAAGATCCGCCTGCCTCTGCCTCCCAAGTACTAGGATTAAAGGCCTGTGCCACCATGCCTGGCTATATATGTCTTTTTTTTTTTTATTTTTGTATGTGTATGAATGTACTGTCTGCATGTAGGTCTGTGCACCCATGTCATGCAATGAACTGGAGTTCTGGAATAGGAGTTACAGATGGCTCTTAGCCGCCATGTGGGTGCTGGGGATCAAACCTGGGTCCTCTGCAAGAGCAGTCGGTACTTCCAATCGCTAGGCCATCTTTCCAGCCCTATATATGTCTTTTTAAGACAGGGTCTCCCTTTAGTGCCAGCTGTCCTGGAGCTCATTACACCAGGCTGGGCTTGAACTCACAGAGATATACTTGCCTCTGCTTCCAGAGTGCTGGGATTAAAGGCGTGCACCACCATGCACAGCTGTAGGAATGACATTTTAAAAGATTTGAAACTGATCAGAGAACTGACCAACAGTTTACAGGATTTTTAGTTTAAAATCCTTAGGGAATGCTAGGGCAGATGTTATTAGTCTTGTTTCTTTGAATGGAGACACTGAAATTCACAGGGCTTATCTGGCTCAACCATAATCATTCAAGCAAATAGACGGCAGAAGTAGACTGGATGTGGGACTTGTGACATGGGAAAGAGGGGGCATAGGCATTCTCTTGTATTTCCTTATCTAGGGAAAAGAATGCTGAGAGAGGGGCTCTGTGCAATGTCACCCAGCAACCAAGACTTGGAACAGAGAAGGTCTGTTGTCTCTCTCGCTTTGCTCTTCTCACACTCTGTTTACCAGCTTCTCATGGAGTAAAAAAAGGAACTGAGAGCATGACCAAAGGATCACTAAGCAGTTCGTGTTCTAGCACTTCTCAGAAGGACAACAGCAAATGGGATACATTTGCAAATGTGGGGTGATGGCAGAAAGATGAAAGATGTGGTGAGTTAACAAAGCTGGCCCTACAACACACTGCAGCCAGTCCTCTCTGGTCTTAGGGTTCTGTGGAGCTGAAGTTCTTTCCTCAGAATATTGACAATAAATGGCCTTCTAGGGAAAGACTGACATGTTTTTCTGAAGAGACTTGTAAAAAAATTTTTTTCCCTTTAATTAAAGTAAAAAAAAAAATTGAGACAGGCCTTAATGTATAATCCAGTCTAGTCTTGAACTTGTTATTCCCCTGCCTTAGCATCCTAATGCTGGGATTATAAGCATGTGCCACCATGCCTTGTCAGACCTTTGGATTAATAGTTGGACTTGGGATATGGTTGCAGCAAGGCAAGTGGTTAAGGTCCATTGGCAGATGATGTCCTTTTCTCACAATGGTCTTCAGATGCCACAGGCACTGCTGATAATGCCACAGGCTAAAAAAAAAAAAAAAAAAAAGATCCATTTACCCCCAGTTCTCACAGCCTCTGAGTTTTTTAATTGGTTGCACATAATGATTTTTTCTCTATTTTACTAAATTGATTTTTTTTTTTTGGACTTTTGGAGACAGGGTCTCCCTGTAGCCCCAGCTGTCCTGGAACTCACTCTGTAGACCAGGCTGGCCTTGAACTCACAAAGATCCACCTGCCTCTGCCTCCCAATTGCTAGGATTAAAGGCATACTCCACCATGCCTGGCTTTTTTTTTTTTTTTTGTTTTTTTGTCCTGAATTGATTTTTTTAATGTGTGTAAGTTTTTGACTACATGTATGTGTAGCCATGTATGAAATGCCTGCAGAGGCCAAAAGAGGGTATTGGATCCCTTAAAATTGGGTTATAGAAGGTTGTGTCACAGGTGCTGGAAATTGAATCTGGGTCCTCTGCAAAAGCAGACATTAACCGTAGTGCTCTTAACCACTGAGCCACCTCTTCAGCCCTGTGATTCACTGACCAGCTTCCTCACCAAGTCATTGGCAATCATGTCTCCTAGCCACTCCTCCACCATGAGTACAGTCACTCCTGCTATTCGGACTCTGCTGTACTGGTGTAGACTGGGATTTCTTTCTCTTACTAACATATGGATAAGTTAATGATAAGTTAAATCTTATTATATTTATATATATATATTTTCTTGTTTTACAGAAGAAGCAACAGAAGGTTAAGAAAATCAACCTAGCCAGGCATAGTGGCACATGCCTTTAATCCTAGCACTTGGGAGGCAAAGGCAGGTGGATCTTTGTGAGTTCAAGGCCAGCCTGGTTTACACTGTGAGTTCCAGGACAGCTGGGACTACAGGGAGACCCTGTCTTGAAAAGACCAAAAAAAAAAAAAAAATGAAAAAAATCAACCTAGAAAAATCTGTAGCCTTTCTTTATATCAACAACAAGCAACTGAAGAAGGCATATAAGGAGTCCTTCCCACTCACAGTAGCCTCAAAAACAATAAAATACCAGGAGCTGAAGAAGGAGATTAAAAACACATCAGAAGCTGGAAAGACCTCCCATGCTCATGGATTGGAAAAATTAATATAGTAAAGATGTCCATTCTACACAAATTAATATACAGATTCAATGAAATCCCAATTAAAATCCTCAAGTGTCTTCACAGACATGGGGAAAAAAACCCTTAAATTCATACAGAAAAACAAAAGACCCCCAATAGCCAAAACAACCATGAATGAAAAGAGCAATATGGGGGGGGGGAACACCACTATACCAGACTTCAAACTATATTACAGTGCTGTAGTCATAAAATCAGCTGGTACTGGTACAAAAATAGACCTGTTGACCAATGGAACAAAATTGAAGATCCAAACTTGAACACATATAATTTTAGCCACCTCATATTTGACAAAGGGACCAAGAAGACTCAATGGAGGAAAGACAGCATCTTCAGCAAATGGTGTTGGCAAAACTGGATTACCACTTGAAAAAGAATAAAATTAACCCCCTACCTCTTGCCCTGCATAAAAAATAACTCCAAATGGATCAAAGAGCTCAACGTGAAACCCAAAACTCTGAAGGTGATAGAGGAAAACCTTGGCAATAACCTACAAGATATAGGTATAGGAGAAGATTTTCTAAATCAGACAGCAGCTGCACAGGAAATAAGGTCCACAATTGACAAGTGGGACCTCATTAAATGCAAAAGCTTCTGTATAGCAAAAGAAACAAATCAGGGAAGTGAAGAGAATACCCACAGAGTAGGAGGAAAACTTCACCACTGATACATCTGACATAATGTTAACTTCCAGAATATATAAACTACTCAAAAAATAAAGAACTAAGAAAACAAATGACTCACTCAAAAGATGGGAGTAAAGAGCTGAACAGAGACTTCACAAGTGAAGAAATAAAGATGGCTGAGAAACATCTTAAAAGTGTTCATCATCACTAATAATTAAGGAAATGAAAATTAAAACCACTTTAAGATATCATCTCACTCCAATAAGACTGGCTAGGATCAATAAAACAAATGATACCAAATGCTGGAGAGGTTGTGGGGAAAGGGGAACACTCATCCACTGCTGGTGGGAATGTAAACTCATACAGTCACTATGGAAATCAGTGTGGAGAACCCTTAAAAGACTCAAAATGAGCCTACCACCTGACCCAGTCATGCCACTCTTGGGTATATACTCACAAGACTTACCATATCACAGAGATATGTGCACATCCAAATTTACTGCAGCTTTTTTCACAATAGCAAAGAGCTGGAACCAACCCAAGTGCCCCTCAACCAGTAAGTGGATAAAGAAAATGTGGTACATCTACACAATGCAGTGGTAAAAAAAAGATGGCATCGGGACCTAGCGGTTAAGAGCGCCAACTGCTCTTGCAGAGGACCTGGGTTCGATCCCCAGCACCCACATGGTGGCTGAGTACTGTCTGTAACTCCAGTTCCAGGGGAATCCGTCACCCTCTTCTGACCTCCGCGGCATTGCACGACACGAGTGCACAAACCTACAGGCAGACAGTACATTCATACACATAAAAAATAAATAAATAAAATTAAAAAGAACGATGGCATCATGAACTTTGCAGGTAAATGGATGGAACTAGAAGATATTATGCTATAGTCTCAGAAAAACAAATGACAAATGGTATCCCTCATTTGTGGATGCTAGCACCAAGTACCTAGTTGTAAGGCAAACTGAGCAACTTTAATATTATATTCCTCTTTATCTGAAAGCAACTGTGCACTTATAATGTGACTGCTTAACAGGCTCTAGAATTAATCTATCACTTAAAAAAATCACAGAACTCTGGAAGTGAGCAGTAGGACCCATTTTTTTCAAAAATTATTTTATGTGTATGAGTGTACTGTCTGCATGTAGGTTGGTGCACCTGTGTCATGCAATGGTCAGAAGAGGGTGTCGGATTCACCTGGAACTGGGGTTAAAAACGGTTCTTACCTGGCATGTGGGTGCTGGGAATTGAACTCGGGTCCTTTGCAAGAGCAGTTGGTGCTCTTAACCACTGAACCATCTCTCCAGCCCCATGACCCAATCTTAATTGAAGAATTATTGACAGATGATTACTGCTAGGTGAACAAGAGCTGATCTTCTTAAAGGGAGGGAATTTAGGTAAGCTGACTAGACCTCAGTGCATGAACTTGCACTAAGAGATGTCTGGGAACACTAACTTGGCATTATAGGCTTTAACACAAATGACAGAATGTAAGAATTTCAGTGTGGGGGGCGTTACGGGAGGGTGCCAGTGGGGAAAAGGGTATAAAGGTGATTAAGATGTTCCGTACAAAATACACAAAAACTCAATAAAACTTTACAAAAGAAAAAGAAAGAAAACCATCCAGAACTGATGAAGGGCTGAGTAGAGAATTAAAAAAAAATCATTTACTAAGAGCATGAGATCACATGTTGGTAAATAGCAAGGCCAGACACAACCCGAGATTCAGACTAAGGTTTCCTCTAGCCTCAGATCATGCCTTTCAAAGGCAATGGTAAATCTGAACACATTACTTTCCAGGCACCTGCCTTCTCACACACACAAAGGCAAAATAATAGGAGCATCTCATCATTGCCCATTTATATTTAATTTAACAATGTTATTTGGGGTCTTTAAAGTATATTTCATGGTTGTCCTATATTTTGTTTTTAGATTTACTTTATTTATGCATATGTGTCTATGTGAGTGTCTGCCCTATGTGTATTTGTGTGTGTGTGTGTGTGTGCATGTGTGCAAGCACATGCATGAATGTGTGTGCTTACAGATGCCAGAAGAGCATTCAATGTCCTGGAGCTGGAGTTACAGGTAAGGTTATGAGCCTCCCATTGTGAGTTCTGGGAACCCAATACCAGTCCTCTGGAAGAGCAGTAAATGCTCTGAACTGCTGAGCCATGTCTCCAGCCCCTGTTCTAGATCTTAAGTCCCACTAAGAAGGCAAGTATGGTGGCTCACCCTTGTAATCTCTGCACCTTCAAGTCTGATGCAGAAGGACTGCCACAAGTGTGAGGCCAACCTGGACTTCTTAGTGAGTTTTAGGGTTACAACAACACATATAACCTAATACAAAAAAAAAAAAAAA
>VZQC01004878.1:4772770-4836364 GCA_009823505.1 Rhizomys pruinosus | reverse complement strand
AAGAAGAAAGGAAGAAAGAAAGGAAGAAAGAAAGAAAGAAAGAAAGAAAGAAAGAAAAAGAAAGAAAGAAAAAGAAAGAAAAAGAAAGAAAGAAAGAAAGAAAAAGAAAGAAAAAGAAAGAAAGAAAGAAAGAAAGAGAAAGAAAGAAAGAAAAAGAAAGAAAAAGAAAGAAAGAAAGAAAGAAAAAGAAAGAAAAAGAAAGAAAGAAAGAAAGAAAAAGAAAGAAAGAAAGAAAGAAAGAAAGAAAGAAAGAAAGAAAGAAAGAAAGAAAGAAAGAAACAGAGGAAGGGAAAAGGGAAGGGGGGAAGAGGGAGGGAGGGAAGATTGCCAGTTCTATAGTAGTGGAACAAACAGACAAATAGTGTGTGTGTGTGTGTGTGTGTGTGTGTGTGTGTGTGTGTGTGTAGCTATCAAGCCCAAGAAAAGAAGCTCTTTTCTTTTTTTTGGAAAAAAAAGAAGGAAGAAGAAAGAAAAAATACTTTCACCAGAAAATTGAGGAATGAAATGTCAGTAGAGGAAGCATTGATTTTTTTTCTCTTCCCAGCATGTAAATATATTTATATATATAATTGTTAATAATAGGTAACACCAAATAACCTTAACATAAAAATAAAACCTGCAGTGAAAGAAGGATATGTACTAGGCCTATCTTCCATGCCTCTCTCATAATATCAGTTTCCAGAAATAACTGCACTAACAGTTTGACAAATGTCCTTCAATATTTTTCATATACATGAGTATATATTAAATATTTTTAAATTTAAGTTGATTTTAGGTGTATGAGTAGCCACCATGTGGGTTCTGGGAACCAAAGTCTGGGTCCTCTGCAAGAGCAGCCAGTGCTCTTATCTGCTGAGCCATCTCTTCAGCTCAAAGCAATGGGCTCAACATTCTTGCTTTATTTGGGGGGGAGAGTATTTTTGAGACAAGGTCTCCCTGAAGCCCAAACTGGTCTGGAACTCACTATTAGACCAGGGTGGCCTTGAACTCATAGAGATCCACTTGCCTCTGCCTCCCAAATGCTGGGATCAAAGGTGTGAGCCACCATACCTGGCCATCCTCACTTTATAAGGCAAATTTTATAAAACTTTATAACAGGCAGCACAGGTCATTTACTTAATAGTTCATAATAGTTGTCCATATATATAGTTTTTTATTTATTTATTTATTTTTAGATAGGATCTACCTATAGTCCTAGATGGCTTGGAACTAATTATGTAGACCAGGCTGGCCTCAATCTCACAGAGATCCACCTGCCTTTGCCTCCCAAATTCTGGGATTAAGGGTATAAGACATCACCACCATGCCTGGCTAATGTTTTGTTGAATGGATAAAGCAATTCCTTTAACCAGCCTATTACTTTTGTGACTTAGATGTTTCCATCTTTTTACTACTATGGACAATAGATGATGTAATCACACTCATCAAGACCTCAGGCTTCCTCAGGCTCATTGAATCGATGGAAGGATCCATAGAATTCAAAAGAGTTGTGATAGAGTTATGGTTTATTATAGCAAATCAAGAGAGGAAAGGGTATATGATTCCTGATATCTCTTTCCAGAAGACTCATATAAGGATATGCCTAATTTTTCCAGGGATAATGTATGACAACATGTGTGAAGGGTTTCTAAAAAAGGAAGCCCCCAAACCTTTGTATACAGGATTTTGGGGGTACTAGGTATATGGCCAAGTGTCACCTGCATAACTGGCCTTAACTGCTCAATCTCTATCAGTCGCCTATCACCCTATCAGTCAAAGTGATACGGAATAGTCCACAGCTTCAGGCATACAAAAGCAGGCTTTTTCATTAAGTCACATTGTTAGCATACACTAGTTAGTCAAACTAATACAGTAGGTCCAAAGAGCTGGACCAGGAACCGGTCCCCAGCCCCTATCCCGGAAATGTTCAGAGCTTGAGCAACCTGAGTCTGCAGAGCCCACCGTTTCTTGCTTTGTGCTTACATTGTCTTGCTTATCTTGACCTACACCTTCAGCTGTCTATTCTTATGGGTCAGCTTCCATATATATTTTCCACTCCCTTTAGACAAATTTTCCTCAATCTCTCTTTTTTTTTTTTTTCAAACTTTATTCTCATTCTCACCTCATAAACTAGATATTTCTTTCTTTCTTTCTTTCTTTCTTTCTTTCTTTCTTTCTTTCTTTCTTTCTTTCTTTCTTTCTTTCTTTCTTTCTTTCTTTCTTTCTTTCTTTCTTTCTTTTTTTTTTTTTTTNTGTTCAATCAAGTTGATCAAATAAGTGTCCAGACTATATTGCTGTAGTTTCACCATTCGCCCCAATCACAGCCCTTACATTCTACCATGCCCCTCTTCCGCAGATTGTTCCCTAGGCTTAGAAAAGGGGCACAGGTGGATGAGTAGCAAAACAGTCTACTTTCTCTGGAGCTGTCGTTTTGGACTCTGGTCAATTCTGGCTGTTTCAGAAGGCCATCTTTTATGTCCTGGCATCAGGGTAGTATGTTCCTCACCCGTGGGTTCCCTTAGTACCTTCCCTAATCAGTATTAGAATATGAACCAGGCTCTTTCTCCAAAGATTCTATTACTCATCTTCATTTTCTGAGTGTCTATAGTTGAGTCCCACACACTGTAGATGCTTTCAGGATTTTAAGGTGAGAACAGTTGGTTGGATTGTTTTTTTTTTTTTTGATTGATTTAATCAGTGGTTCATAACACGGCTAATGGGACTCTTCATAGAAAACTGTTAGTGAACCTTTTAAGTAAAGTCTTGAGAAAGGGAAAAAAATGGGGTTGAGAGGAAGCTGCATGGTGTTCCTTCTGGTCCTCTTTTCCTTCTATTTCCAACATTCATGTAGATTCATCATCAACATTAGCCCAGATTCTGTGGGAGAAACAGGAATGAGAAAGCCGAGCCCTTACCCTCAAGGTTTTCTCAGATTGTGTGGAGGAAGGGGGGGGGCAGCACTCTCCCTCTGCCTCTATGGGGTGCCAACATTGAAAGGTGATACTCCCAGTCAGAAACATTTGCTCTTTCTTTCATTTGCCTTGGATGGGGCTTAGACAACTCTACCCTGAGTCCTTGAGAATACTCTTCAAGAGGGATGACGACGTTATATATGAGAAAGAGAAGACTCTGGCATCCAGGAGCTGGCCTGATAGTATGGACTAGGGTTTTTCTGATGTTGCTATCAGTGGTCAGGCACTCACAGCTAAGTTGTTTTGTTCTCTGTTAAGCATATGCACTTTCACAGAATACCAGCATCAGACAAGGCCATTGTAAAACAATGATGGAGAAGAGTTCCAGGCCAGCTGGGGCTATAGGGAGATGCTGTCTCAGAAAGACAAAAAAAAAAAAATAATAATAATAATAATAATAAATAAATTAATTAAAAGTAATCTTTAAAAACCACATAATCTGCCGGGTGTGGTGGCACACCCCTTTAATCCTAGCACCTGGGAGGCAGAGGTGGGCAGATCTCTGTGAGTTCAAGGCCAGCCTGGTCTCCAGGACAGCCAGAGCTACAGGGAGATGCTGTCTCGAAAAGACAAAAGACAAAAACAAAAAACTCCACATAATCTAAAAGATACTCTCTCAATGTTTTTTAAGTGTAAAGTTCAGATCTCTAGTATGTTTTCATTGTATTGAAATTCTATATATCAAATAAGTAATTTCCTCTTTGTTGCAGCTCTCTTAACAATAGCAATAGTGGATAGAGAAAATGTGGTACATCTACACAATGGAGTTCTATGCAGCAGTAAAGAAAGATGACATCATGAGCTTTGCAGGTAAATGGCTGGAGCTAGAAGACATCATGCTGAGTGAAGTAACACAGTCCCAGAAAAACAAATGATGAATGGTATCCTGGATGCTAGTGCCAATTACCTAATTGTATGGCAAACTGAGCAACGTCAATGTGATCTGAAAACAATTGCGCTCTTATATTGCGAATCCCTTAAAAAAAAAAAACAAAAACCTAGAAAAAAAATCCCTGTTTTGCTCACTGTCATTAAAAGCTTTTCTGTACCTGGGAACCTCGTCTTTAGGGAATTCAGACCTTAAAGTCAAAACATGCTGAAGAATCAAAAGGACTCACTGGAGACTTTGGAACAGAGTTTTGTAGTTGTCCACTGTTGTGTTCCCAAGATGTCATTTTGCACTGTAGGACCACTTCTCTGAATAAATAGAATCATTTTCCCTACTGTCAAAAAAAAAATAAAGTAATATCCTCTTGTTCCTGACTCATTCTCTCCCTCCTTCCCTCTCTCCCTCTCTTCCTCCCTCCCTCCCTTCTCCCTTCTTCCTTCCTTCTTTCCCCTCTTCTATTTCTCCCTCCCTCCCTCCCAGATTGGTCTCAAACTCAATATGATTCTCCTGCCTCAGAGCTGGGATTCCAGGCATGCTCTACCATATCCATTCTGATTGATTTATGCCTTTAATCCTGGCACTGGGGAGGCAGAGGCAGGAGGATCTTTGTGAGTTCAAGGCGAGCCTGGTCTACAGAGCGAGTTCCAGGATAGCTGGGGCTACAGGGAGACCCTGTCTCAAAAAGACAAAAAAATGACCATAACGTTCATCCATATTATAGTATATGACAGGATTTTTGTTTGCCAGAACAATTTTATCTATCTATCTATCTATCTATCTATCTATCTATCTATCTATCTACATATCTATCTCTAATCAATCTATCTTCATATCTATCTATCTCTCATCAATCTATCTTCACATCTACCATATCTATATTTGTATCTATCATATCTATCATCTATCTATCTTTATCTGCCTCATTATTCATTTGCTGGTGGACATCAGAATTGGTTCTACTTCTTGTCTATTGTGAATACTTTGGTAAAGAAATTATCATGCAAGTATTTCTTTTTTTTTTTTTTTTTCTTCTAGGTCATGTTCTGAGCAAGTATTTCTTTGAGATTCCACTTTCAATTATTTTGGATATATACCTAAAATGAGATTTTTGGATTGAACTGTAATTCCTTTTTTTTTTTTTCATTTTGAGACAGGATCTCCCTATAGCCCCAGCTGGCCTGGAACTCACTCTGTAGACCAGGGTGGCCTTGAACTCACAGAGATCCACCTGCCTCTGCCTCCAGAGTGCTAGGACTAAAGGCTTATGCCACCATGCTCAGCTTAAAGATGGTTCTTGGCTACTATGTGAGTGCTGGGAATTGAACCTGGGTCCTCCACAAGAGCAGTTGATACTCTTAACTGCTGAGCCATCTCTCCAGCCCCTAAGCCCTGCTTTTTTTCTTTTTTTTTTCTTTTTTGTCTTTTTGAGACAGGGTCTCCTTGTAGCCCCAGCTGTCCTGGAACTCACTCTGTAGACCAGGCTGGCCTTGAACTCACAAAGATCTGCCTGCCTCTGCCTCCCAAGTGCTAGGATTAAAGGCGTGCGCCACCACGCCCAGCAGCCCTGCTTTCTTAATCCCTTTCCAAAACCACCCAATAAAGTCCATCCTATTTACTGTATTTAAAAAGTTATTTATTCTTATTTTCATGTATGAGTATTTTTCCTGCAGGTATGTAAGTGCACCAGTGTTGTGCAATGTCCACAGAAGCCAGAAGAGGTATTACAGACAGTTAGAACTGGACTTACAGTTGTTAGCCGCCATGTGGCTGCTGGGAACCGAACCTGAGTCTTCTGGAGGAACAGCCAGTGCTGTATTGGGCTCTTTCTAGAAGTTTTTACCAGGATAACTTGAAATTCTTTGTAAATCACAATTGAGTGATCCCCATGCATGAGATATGCCCACACAAAAACATGCACCTAGTGTCTTTAAAAGATATATAATGGTAAACATAAGAACAGGACTTACATCACAAATAAAAAGTATGTGTGTGTGCGTGTGTGTGAGTCTGTGTGTGTCTGTGTGTGTATGTATGTGGTGAAGGGAGGGTAGTAAAAAGAGAAACACAAATGCAATCTCATTTTGAATGCCTAACATGATACTGCTGATAGAATTGCTGGGAACTGCATTTCAAATTTGTGTTCAGTTGCTCCTGCTGTTTCTTTATGGAAAGTCTTAAAAACCAGCAAAAGAAATACAACCCAAGGATGTCACCAGTGCAACCCTCAGAGTGTTGGGGTGTACCCAGGGCTCTGTCATCTGCTACGGAAAAGACTACTTTCAGGATGAGAGTGAACCAAAGTTAGCCAATTTATTAATTAAGCAGAGACAAGAAGCACTTGAAGAGAGTCAATGTGGGCATTAGAAAGAATGAGGGGGACGCGGGCGGCGGCAGCCCGGGGGTGGCGGGAAGCTCCGAGGGCNCATGGAGCAGCGCGGGCCGGGGGGCGGGCCTCGGCGAGGAGCCGGGTCGGGCCGGGCAGAGGTGAGCGACGGGGGACGTAGGGCGCCTTGGGTAGGTGCGGGTGGCTGGGCGCGCAGGTGCGGCAGGTGCGGCCGGCAGGTGCGGTGAGTCCCGGGGCGGCGGGCTAGGTTCGGGCAGGGTCGGGCTCTGCCGCCCTCCTGCGGGTGCCTGCCTCGGGCGCTGAGGTGTGGGGAATGCTGGGCTCCGTGGGTGTCAGGGTCCCTCACCCCTCCCCTGAGCCTTTGTTGGTGTTGGCCCTTGGAGTGGAGGTGGCCTTCGGGGGGGGGGCCTCCCGAACGGAGGAGGCGGATCGGGCCCTCGCCCCAGCCTGTCGTTCCGACTGTGGAACCGGGCAGTCTCACCTTGACGGTTTCCACTTACATGCCCACCATCTGGGTGATGGGGGCGCCTTTGGAGGCCTTTACTGTCTGGAGGAGCTGCTGGGCTGAGGACGGCTGACCTGTCAGCCACTAGCCAGATTTTTGACGGGGACATCCTTTTGCAAACTGAAGCTCTGGCACGGGAGGGTGCCCTACTCTCTCGAGATTCCCCATCTTCCTTGATATCCTGAACAACCCTCCCCGCTCAGGTGCCCAGTGTCTCCTCAGATATCCTGTTACCTCAGGGTATCCTTTTCCCACTACCCAGTGTCTTGCTCAGCCCTCCACCTGCCCTGTCTTCCCTCACCCGGTGCCCTGCTCGCCACCCTGCCCTGGCTGCTCTAACCTGCCCTCATCCTCCCTTGAGTGCTCTGTTTTAGTAGTTAGAGACAACCCGTGGTGATGTCTTTAAGTCATAGTATTGCAGAAAATTTCCCGGGGACACAAATAGAACACCTGACTTGATCTAAGACCACAGTGGAGGTGGGTAGCACGAGCACAGACTCGCCACCAGAACCAAGGGCATCCCTTGACACTTGAGAGCAGGGACAAGCACAGAAGCTTAACTTTACCCACCAGAATTGACCTAAAGCTCTTGTCACCCTGGGCCCGGGTGGGGGTGGTTACAGGCTGGAAGTACATGAGAAGCAGGTGAAGATTTCTGAAGGACAGGCCCAACATGTTCAGGGACTGATCCCCAAGGGCTGATGACATAAAGGCAGTCATGTGTCCTCAGTCCTAGGGTGGCCTCCAAATTCCCATTTACATGCTGTAAACAAGTCAGACTTTATTTGTCCTTTGAGCCATTGGTAAATGCTCCTTCCTGGAGTTCTTTACCAACAATTGTCTGCACACTGAGGCCAGGGAGTGTTGTAGCCTCACATTCAGGGGCAGGTAGGACTTCTAACCATCTGAGTACTTGACTACCCTACTTTTGGTACTAGGGACCCTGCTTCTGCCACACTTCGGAACGGTCATATCCTCCTTCCCTTCCCCTATCATGTGACCATGCTGTGTTGCTTTGAACTTCTGAGTTTAAGTGATCTTCCTGCTCCAGTCTCCTCAGTAGCTAAGACCATAGGTGTTTCCCACCTCACCCTTCTCTGGAACTGTCATTTCTTCGAAACCTTTTGATCCCAGCTTCCTGAGCTGTGGGTTGGGCCTAACCCTGGAACCTTGGAGGCTGTGAACTGTGCTTTGTGAAGGGTGGCCTGGTGCAGGGATGTTGCTTAGAGTGGGAGTCACTTACTAGTCTTGTTCCTAGCTGCGCAAGCAGGTAGAGAGGTGGATAGATCCAGGAGACTTGGGGTGTGGCTACTCTGGGACAACTGGGAAGCAAGTTCTTTGAAGCTCTGTGCCTGGAGGAAGATGTTACCTGACGCCCCCCACCCCCCCCCAAAAAAAGCTTTGTGGCCTCCTAGACTGACTTCAAGCCAGAGCAGCTCCCTGGCTTCCAGCTGGAATTGGCACATAGACTTCAAGCCGCGGTTCCAGCCCTGCCTTGGAGCCGGAAGGTAGGAGGAGGGTCTACACTCAGAAATCCTCCCTGTGGTCAGGAGCACAAAGCCCACAGGGTGGTGGACCTGGGGGCTAGGGACTCCCCCAGAGGTACACGTTGAGATGTGAGTTCAGGAGCCAGGGGACTCCCCCAGAGGTACACGTTGAGATGTGAGTTCAGGAGCCAGGCAGGAACTCCTCCCAGACAGCACAGCACTTGGTGGTGGTGGTGGTGGGGGGACTAGAAATGTCTGTGGTCTCTGTCCACAGCAGAGAGGTACTGTGGGTGGAATTCCCCAGGCCCATGTGATGAAGAAGGCTTCTGTGGGTGCCTCCCCACCCCACACCTGCCCTCTCTCTTTACCCCAGCTTTTTTTTTTCTCAGACAAGGTCTCCCTTTAGTCCCAGCTGGCTTAGAGCTTGCTATGTAGATCAGGCTGGTCTTGAACTCACAGAGATCCACCTGCCTCTACTTCCCAAATGCTGGGATTAAAGGCATGTGTCACCATGCCCGGCTTAAAGACTGTTCTTAGCTGCCATGTGGGTGCTGGGAATCGAACCCTGGTCCTCTGCAAAAGCAGTTGGTGCTCTGGTGCTCTTAGCTGCTGAGCCATCTCTCCAGCACTCTCTGTATTTCTTAGATCCAAGGATCTCAAACTGTGGTCACTAAGAGCAAGTGTGTTAGAAATAGGAGGCTCAGGGCCTGACTCTGGGTGGGGCCAGCAGCCTGTCTCACCAGTCTGACAACTGACCGGGAGTCCTGAAGTTGGGGAGCTGTTGCCCTTGCTGGCTTGAAATGAGGCAGAGGCTTGCCTGCCTCCCTCGTAGCCAACCTGATTTCCTTCCCCACATTTCTTAGTTTAACAAAGTGGCTTTGACCAATCCCACCAGCTTTGGGTCACCAGAGCTTTCAGAGAGAAAGCTGCTGCTAGCAAAAAAAAAAAAAAAAAAAAAAAAAGGAATGAGGGGAAGTGTCTCATTAGTAGCTATGTATGTGATTTTAGGACTTTGAGCTAAATTTGCAACTGAGTTTAAATATTAGGGAAAGCTTATGCTGGTATATTCCCTTTTCTTATCTACAAAATTGTGTCTTTAAAAAGGAGATTTTTTAAAAGGTATATTGCTTGCAGCTATAAAAGGTGGTTCTAAGTAGAGATTTATCAAAGGGATCCAGGTTACAGGAAGGATGGACTTAAGGTATAGTTCATTTGCCATTTTTAACAGCCTGGATTGTCATGTTTCTCTAAAACAGGAAAGAGCAGTTTTGTGGTTTGTGTGTGTGTGTGTGTGTGTGTGTGTGTGTGTGTGTGTTTGTGCAGGTGGTCTGGTCAGTTATGTAGAAAACCAAATGAGGGAAGGACTGTTTTCATCTATTTCCTAACTAGCCCGTCACAGTACAAGTACTGTGGTACGGGACTGGACTGGGACTGCCTATGGAAGCAGCTGTCTTTCTGGTGTTGTTCCTGGTGCGTATTCACGGAGTGTCCACAGTCAGGACCATTGTTCGAAGTAGCCAACCAACCTGCTGTTGCCTCCCCTCATCCTGACCGGTGAACACAATTCCCATAATTGCCAGGCTGATATGATACCATCTCCAAGAGTAGGCTCCACAATATCAAAATCAAGATCATGGGTGAGCTGGTTAGCAATGGAGTCCAGATTTACCAGTTAAAATCCGGAGAAACCCATATTTGGGGAACTTTATCTCTTTTTATGATTACGTCTTTTAAAATAATTTTTAATTCAATTTTTGCAATTTCATGGAACTTTCTTCTACCTTGAATTTTGGAGGGTTGGGTGAAAAGATGGGTTGAAAGGCCGCTCTGGCCATTCAGAATGGGGCCCTTCCACAAAAGTCCTCTTTCCCTCTGTGGACTTGGTCCTCCCAAGGAGCAGCTGAGCCGCTTGAGTTAGCGCAGCCCCGAGAAGGTCGCTCTAGCACACCGCTACTCGGTGGTAGGGGCAGTGGCCGCCTGGCCTCCGGGCGCCGCCATGTTGGAACAAGAGGGCTTGAGCCATGGCGGCGAGCTCCCTACCCGAAGCGCGATCCCCCTCAGCTCCGCTCAGCACTTGCTGGAAGTGCGGCCTGGGCTGTACCTGGGTGGGGCGGTGGCCGTGGCGAAGCCGGACCACCTGAGGGAGGCGGGCATCACCGCCGTGCTGACGGTGGACTCGGAAACGGGCTTCCAGGCGGGGGCTGGGTTCGAGGGTCTCCGGAGCCTCTTCGTGCCGGCGCTGGACAAACCCGAGACCGACTTGCTCAGCCACTTGGACCGGTGCGTGGCCTTCATCGGCCAGGCGCGCGCCGAGGGCCGTGCAGTGTTGGTGCATTGGTGAGTGACCAGGTGCGGGGGGCAGTGCCCCCAGTCGGTCTCCCCTTTGCCGCGGTGCCCAGGAGAGGAAGAGCAGGCGGTCTAGCCTCAGAACTTCTTCCTCTTCCTTCTTTGAGGCTATGTCTCCAAAGAGGGTGGGTGGTCTGGGGAGGCTGGCTCCTGATTTCGTGTTTTGGTTGGTTCATTCTGCAGCAACCAACACGTTAATTTTTTAAAAAGGTAGTTTTGGGGTTGAGGTTTATTAGGTAAACGTTAAAACTCTTTACCCAGGCTGGAGAGATGACCTAGCGGTTAAGAGCACCGACTGCTCTTGCAGAGGCCCGGGTTCGCTCCTCCAGCACCCACATGGCGGCTGAGAACCGTCTTTAACGCCACACCTCCGCGGCATTGCACGACATGGGTGCACAAACCTACAAGCAGACAGTACATTCATATACATACAAGAATAAATTTAAAAAATTAAAAAAAAAAAACCTCTTTACCCACACCAGCTTTGTAAGACAGACACCTACCTTGATGGTGGTGCAGACCAGATATGCTGGGGTGAAAAGATGTAATACTTTCCCTCCTCCCCCTAAGGATCGCTGTGATATTCCTAGGACAGGATGGTTAAGAGCAAAGCATGGACTTTTAAATCAGTATTACCCGACCCGAGATGTTTGAGAAATGAAAACTCAAAGATCCAGGGAAAGTATCCGTTTTTGTACTTGGATTAATTAAGAATGGATAGCCATGTAGACATGATTGGATGGAAGGGGTATGACCTAATGGCGGCCCTTTCTGGAATGGTCTTAGAATCTGTCAGACTATTTGCCATGCTAGTATGTTAAGCTAACACTCTACCATTGACATGCGCCCCCAACCTTAAGAGAATTTCTTCATGGCCAGTTCTTGCACAGAAGGTGGAGAAAAGTTAAAGTAGTTATTTTCAGATATTTTTGTTGTGTTTGCTTTTTTTTTTTTTGAGATGGATGTCCCACTATGTAACCCAGGCTGTCCTTGAACTTGGGATCTTCCCACATCTGTCTCTTGAGTGCTGGGATTATAAGCATGTGCCACTATTTTGGCTTTAATTCTAGTTTTTGTGCCTAACTTTGGAGTTGAAGAATTTACTAGTCCTATGGTTTGCCTTGGAGAGACAGGGGAAGGGAGGAAGCAGGTGAAAAGATTGAATAGGAGAAAAGGTTCACAGATTTACAGGGACTTGAATGTTAAGAGCAAAGCACCTTGGATTTGTTCTGTAGTCATTACAAAAGTCTAAAATTGTGTGCATAAAGGCAGTGTAATTTGCCACTAATTCAACACAGACTCACTCTCTCCCAGAAATCAAGTCACAACAACACCCCTTTCCCTGCACTTCTCTCTGGCAGGCAGTTGGTAAAATGTGTTGTAACCTTACTGCTCTTAAAGATACAGTTCTCCCTCTGATCTGTAGACTGAGGGTTATAACTTTGAATTATAACTTTACTTTCATGTAGTACCCTCATGTCCTGTGACTCTATGTCAGGCTAGGTATGGCGTTTGCCTACCCTGCTGAAAACCTGTAAGAATTAGAAACCCCATTTGTCATCTGAAATTGAAGTCTCCCCCACTTAGCACAGTGTACATGGCAGTTATCTCTTGTAATGAAGCTCTTTATTTCTGTTCAAGGCTTGATCATGCTGCCTCTGGTATGACACTGTATCTCCTAATACTCTGCTGGCCTGATAGATCATGGCTACCTGTGCTGTTGAGGTTCTCTCTCCTAAATAAAGCTCATCTGAAGGGTAATTTTGTGTCAGCTCCTTTCTACGAACCTGCAGTAAAGTTACAGCATAACCTGATTCAGAAGCTTATATATCCCTTTTCCGTATAAGAAGGGAACTCTGGAAAATGTAAACAATTTTTATCAGAATAGTGGCTGATTTTCAGTGGGTATGGAGAATATATAGGGGCCTGGGACAAAAATCTGTTGGGCCTGCAGAACAGACAGTGAATCATAAATGATTCTCTTTATTGAGTTAGGACCCAAAATAGAAGACAATTGTGTGAGACAAAGTCTGCTCAGGTGTGCTGACAGACTTGTCTTTTTGTTTTATATTTTGGGGTGATAGTTCCTGGCTTCCTTCAGTAGTACAAGAGATTAACAAAGGTTAAAGACATTGAGACTGCAGAATAAAACCACATGATGAGATGATGATGATGATGATGATGATGATGATGATTTGGGCAGTGGTACTGTTAAACCTAGGGTTTTACATGTTATACAAGTGCTCTACTGATAAGCTGTACCCTAAGCCTTAAGAAAAGATTATTTTTTATTCTCGGTTTGGGGTGAGGGAGGATAGTTGATGAAGGGGAGAATTAGGATATAAAGAATACCTGTGCTTTGCCTAGGAAATTGATGGGGGTATGTTGAGAAAACCTTAATATGTATTTTGGAATTCCTGAGTAGTCTTGTTTGGTTGAAGTATGATAGCCATAGTTTAAATTTGTTGGGCATGTCTTGTGTGCCAGTATTTGTTCTGTTTGTGTAAAGGATAAAAGGCAGTGATAAAATCTGAAGTATGGTACCAGATATGGAGACTTAGAGTTAAGGAACAGAGGAACTTGCATATGTAGTCATTTTTATAACAGCTTAAAAATAATTATTTTTGAGTAGTTAACATATCTGTATTCAGAATTCAAAAGGGATAAGCATGCTGGGTGTAGTGCCTCATGCCTTTTATCCTAGCACTTGGGAGACAGAGGCAGTTGAGATTGAGGCCAGCCTGGTTTATATATCAGGTTCCAGGCCAACTGGGGCTACAGGGAGACCCTGTCTCCAAAACAGCAAAAGGATACAGGGAGACTCTGTCTCGAAAAGTCCAAAAAAACAAACAAAAAACAAAAGGAATAAGGAAATAATGCTTTTGTACATTGGCAGTATATCAGAGGTAGTGGGTTAAGTTGGATAGAAATAGAAATGAACTGGGTTTGGTGATACCTACCTGTAATCCCAGTACTGGAGAGGCTGAGACAGGAAGATGGCTATGATTTGAGGCCAGCCAAGTCTGTAAAGCCAGTACCTACATCAGAAAGCTAAAAAGAAGTAGAAAGAAGTAGACCTAGTAGTACCATTAAATAGGGGGCTGGGTTTTGTCTTGGTTTTTAATTATTGCTATTTGCTATTTTATTTTGAAGGTCTCTTTTTCAGTCATGCAGGAGTCAGTCGAAGTGTTGCAATAGTGACTGCTTTTATGATGAAGACGGATCAACTTACCTTTGAAAAAGCTTATGAAAACCTCCAGACTATCAAGCCAGAAGCTAAGTGAGTTCTCTGTTAGAGCTGACTTCGGATGTCTTCCTCTTTTGCCCCTCACCAATTCTACTTTTGCCAGGAAATTTTACTGAAAGTTAAACTTCCTACTTGCTTATCATTACAGGATGAATGAGGGATTTGAATGGCAACTGAAATTATACCAGGCAATGGGATATGAAGTGGATACGTCTAGTACAGTTTATAAGCAGTACCGTTTACAGAAGGTTACTGAGAAGTATCCAGGTAAATAAATGTATACTGATTACTAGTATATATTGGACTCTTTAGATGTCATTTTCTTGGATACTATAATGCATTATTTCACTTTCCTAGCAGTCACTGCTCACAAATACTGTTGTTTCCTTTTTTTTAAATTTATTTTTACTTTATGTGTATGAGTGTGTTTACCTGTGTGCATGTAAGTGCACCACATGTGCATAATGCCTCCAGAATCTAAAGAGGGCATCAGATCCCCTGGAACAGGAGCCATGTTGTGCAGTGCTGCAGAGGCCAGAAGAAGGCGTCAAATCCTCTGGAACTGGAGTTTTAAATGGTTGTGTGGGTGCTGGAAATCAAACCCAGGTCCTCTGTAAGAGCAGCCAGTGCTCTCAACTGCTGAGCCACGTCTCCAGCCCAGTTGTTTCCTTTTGAACCTGTGGTTTAGCCATAAAAAAAAAACCACCTTATTCTTGATCACATGGTTTAAAAATGGCAGAGCTGGGTTTGAATCGAGTCAGATTCATAGCTGAAGGCTTGCTCCCTGTGCTCGCCTACCTTTTTTTTAAAGTTTCTTCTTTTAGTGTAGTATTATCTCAGTTTGATATTGGAAGTTTATCTGAAATCTAGAAGGTTGATATTGACAAGTGGACCTATTTTAATTATATCTCATAGAACTGCAGAATTTACCTCAAGAACTCTTTGCTGTTGACCCAACCACCATTTCACAAGGATTAAAAGATGGCATTCTGTACAGATGTAGGAAGTGCAGGTAATGTTTCGTATCCTCTAGAAAATTTTTAACCTACAACTCTTCATTACTTTTGGTAGAAATATGAAACTCAAAAAGCCTGAGGCATATATAAATCCTTTAGGGGATAAAAGCAGGAAAGGAGGGCCTTCATTTTTACTCAGGTTATTAAATCTTTATTTTATTCTCTGATTTATAACCCCAGAGTCAGTTTTGAGGATATTTGGAAATTTTATTATCTTTGTAACTGAAAAGCAGTTAAAGTTTTATTTTATAGCTGTAGGTAGAATTTATTTAGCTAAAAAAAAAAAAGAATTTATTTAGCTGAATATTATGGAAATTTTTTTATGTTCTCAAATATAATTACTTATTTTTAGTTTGAGGAGTATAAGAAAATTTCAACTTGCCTTCAGAAAGAGTGTAACTTACTCATGGTAATCAGATTATGAGACTGGGCATTTTGAGTTACACACTCAGTGTTATATTATTTTGGCCTGAAATATTGCACGTTCCGTCTGTGTTCTCATCTTTGAGAAGTCATTAATGCTTTTGTCTTCGTGGATTTTGCAGGCGATCTTTATTTCGAAGTTCTAGTATTTTGGATCATAATGAAGGAAGTGGGCCTCTAGCCTTTGCCCACAAGAGAGTGACAGCATCTTTCATGCTGACCACAGGGAGTCAGGCTCAGTGTACATCGTATTTCATTGAACCTGTACAGTGGATGGAATCTACTTTGTTGGGAGTGATGGATGGACAGGTGAGAACATATTTTACTTCAGTTTCATTACATCTAAATTTTCTTCTTTCTTGTACTTTTAAACCATATATATATATATATATATAATATATATATTTTTTTTTTTTTTTTTTTTTTTTTTTTTTTTTTGTCTTTTCGAGACAGGGCCTCCCTGAGTACCCCAGCTGTCCTGGAACTCACTCTCGTAGACCAGGTTGGCCTTGAACTCACAATGACCACCTGCTCTGCCCCCAAGTGCTAGGATTAAAGGCGTGTACCACCAGGCCTGCTTAAAACCAATTTTTAATTATTTTTTTGACAGTCTAGTATTAATGTTTGGTAGGTGCACCTGAACTTCAAAATTTTAAAACATAGAAAATGGTTAGTCAAAAAAAAAAAAAAAAAAAAAAAAGAAAATGGTTAGTGTCTAACATTTGTATCAATAGTTAATGAATGTCTAAGGTTGTTTACACAGTAGGATACAAAGGTAATGCTAATGCCAACAGGGTACCATGGGAATTAGTCTAGAAATCATCACGAGCCTTTATATAAGCAACAACATATGCTGCTGTTTTAGAACTTCCGAACATTATTTGCTTTGATTGCTAAGCAGTCTTTTTGTTAAACAGTGTTAGTTTGACATGTTTCAAAATAAAGTAGAAAGTATTCATAGCATCACAGATATTCACATCCAATTTTGTTTTCAGTAAGAACTGTCAATACACATCATAACTCTTCCCTGTATGAAATAATTTATACAAACATAGGTACTATAATATCACTAAAATAATCACCAGATTCCTTTTCTGAATTCTAAAAATAGAATTTAGAATTCTAAATTCTAAAGTAATACAATTCTTTTTCAGAAATAAGCAAGTTTTTTTCCATTATCATATATCAAAAACAGATAACATTATGTATTTCAAACAGATGATACTCTAAAATCCGATAGTGTCAGTGAATTCAGTGAATGTACAAGCTGAAACAACCAAGCATACTATAGTATAACCATATTAAGAAACCAGTGATCAGAAAATACAACCATTTGAAAAAAAAACTTATAAACTACAACACTTTCCAGGCTTTAAAGTAAAATGGTTTCACAGTTTACAAATAAAATCAAGACAAAGGAAATGCATGCTTTGTCTTAAATAAGTAGATGTTTTATTCAGAAGATGTGATATTTTGTTTATGGATAGCATGATACACATTTCTCAGAAACACTTGAAAACAACAGATCTCTTGGAATCTTGTTTTCCTTAAACCATATTTTAATGCTGAGGGTGTAAATAGAGTACTTTCCTAGTATGCATGGATCCCTGGATTCCATCCCCAGCGTCACGTGGTCAGGCATGGTGGTATACATCTATAATCCAAGCACTTTGGAGATTAAGATGGTAGTAGGGTGGTGGGGATGGGGATCAGAAGTCAAGGTCATCCTGAGTGTGAGGCTAGCCTGTGATACCTGAGACCCCATCTACATTGTAAAATATTTATTTGAAAATATTTTTATTACATTTTATTTATTTGTTTGAGTATGTGTGGGAGACGATGATGACGACACACATGTGGAGTCAGAGGACAACTTAGAGAAGGTAGTTCTTTATTTCCACCACATGGGTACCTGCTGAGCTATCTGAACCAGCCCCATTGAAAAACAAAGCCAACAACATACCCCTGTTTTAGTCACCCATTTCCTTCCCAAAGGTCATGTCTTTTTAGTATATAGGTAAGGTTATTGAAAATAATGTTTTTCTTCTTTTTTAATTGAGCTTTTGCCTATCATGTTAGCATGCATTCTGTTGAAGCTATATCCTCAATACTCAAGTAAAATGCTATTTGTTTACTTATTTATTGGTCTTTTTGAGACAGGGTCTCCCTGTAGCCCCAGCTGTCCTAGAACTCACTATGTAGAACAGGGTGGACTTGAACTCCCAGAGATCTGCCTGTCTCTTGTCTCCTTAGTGCTGGGATTAAAGGTGTTCGCTACCACACCCAGCTGTAAAATGCTTTTTAAAAACTAGCTGATCCAGAATTTCTTAACCACATTTGATTGACACCATTTATCTAAGTTAGATTTATTTATAATTTTTGTGTGTGTGTGTACGTGTGCATGCATGTGTGTGTGTTTGTGCGTGTGCCTGCAAAAGCAGAGGCATCAGATCCTCTGGAGGAGTTACAGATAGTTGTGAGCCACTCAGTGTGGGTGTTTGGAACCGTACCTAGAGCAGCAAGTACTCTTTTTTTTTTTTTTTTTGGTCTTTTTGAGACAGGGTCTCCCTGTACCCCAGCTGTCCTGGAACTCACTCTGTAGACCAGGCTGGCCTTGAACTCACAAAGATCTGCCTGCCTCTGCCTCCCAAGTGCTAGGATTAAAGGCATGCGCCACCACACCTGGCTTGAGCAGCAAGTACTCTTAACTGCTGAGCCAACTCTCCATTCCTGTGTCCCAAACTTATGGTAAAATTTGTTGCATTAAAGTTTAAGAAAGTAGTGAGCAGCTGGGGCTACAGGGAGACCCTGTCTTGGGAAAAAAAAAAAAAAAGGGTAATGAAATACGTTAGTGACTTTTTCTTCTTTTTTTTTGTTGACAGGCCCTTGGTGATTTCCAAGGCTGGCTTTGAACATGTTATATAACTGAGGTTAACTCAAACTCTATGATCTTCTTGTCTCAACCTCCCAGCTATCTAGGAGTATAGTGTTTGCCATCCCTGGCTGTGGTAGTTTTTTCATTTATGTTTTTTGGAGTTTTATGTGCAGACTTTTTTTTTCAAATTCTCTCTCCCATGTCTATCTCTGTGTGTGCCTGCATGTGTGTGCATGTGTTTGTGTGTGTGTGTGTGTACCACAGTGTACATGTGGAGGTCAGAGGACAACTTTGTGGTGTTGGTCTCTCCTTCCACCTTGGTTTCAGTTCCGGGAATTAAAGGTAGGTGCTCGGGATTGCTTGACAAGTGCCTCTATGTGCTGAGCTATCTTGCCGGCCCTATGTCCAGACTTCTGTAGTTCAATATTTAAAGTAAAAATCCCTATTCATACTGTATATGCTAAACACAGATGATAATGCTCCAGTTAACAGGAAATGCAGTTGACTTTTTAGGCATTTCTGGATTTATCTCTTTTACTGGAACTTGTCTGACTTGTACACTCTTGATACCAATTAGTAATAGAAGAGAAGTCCATTTCTATCCTTTACCATGATGTTTTTATTTGAATCTTAAGTTACAAATTGTTACAGCCATAAAAAACTTTCATAGTTGTTTTAAGCTTTAGTTGTCCCTCTTCACCCTCAAATTCCTACATTTCTCTTCTTCAGTACAAAGTGCCTCTTATGCAATAATTGTAGCTCATGGTCAAATAAGTAAATTTCCAAAGCATTTTATCCCACTAGTTTACAAATTCCTTGAAGATAAGAACCATGTCTTAGCTAGCTACTTTTATGTCTTGTGTTGCCAAAGATAGTTGCTTCATTTGAATAAAAGTGGAGATAGTAATACATTTGTTTCATTTCAGCTTCTTTGCCCAAAATGCAGTGCCAAGTTGGGCTCCTTCAATTGGTACGGTGAACAGTGCTCATGCGGTAGATGGATAACCCCTGCTTTTCAAATCCATAAGAACAGAGTGGATGAAATGAAAGTGCTGCCAGTTTTGGGATCACAAAAGAAGAAATTATGAACTTGTGAGCCATTGGGTAGCTCGGAATAAACCTGGGGTATCACTCCTCTTGCTTATCATTTATAGTGATCATCTAGTTTTTAGGTCAACATTTCATTTGGAATGTCAGAAGATAATCACTTGAAACAGATATGGTTTGGGAGGCTTACTACATGATGCAAGTACAATACTTGGCAATCTAGGCTTTTTAATCATGTAACTTGGTTTGATTTAATATTAAAATCTGTCATAATCCAGATACTGTATTACATAATTTTATATTTTTAATTTTTAGTGATATTGGGATCCAGCCTATGGTTTTAAAATGCTAGGCCAGTACTCTACCACTGAGCTACATGCATAGCCCCTCATATATAGCCAGATCTAAATGGATTAAATTATATGTAAGAATGTGATGCTGTCAGTATCTAGGTACATATTCTTTGGTTTTCAGAAATACAAAGCAGATTTACTTGGTTTTACTTTGAAAATTATGTCTCTTTTTGAAGAGGCGTTAGTAAACATACACATGCCTTTTTGTGACCTTCCCAGGGGAGATGTGAACACATGTCTCTATTTTTTTTTTTTTTTTGGTCTTTTCGAGACAGGGTCTCCCTGTAGCCCCAGCTATCCTGGAACTTACTCTGTAGACCAGGCTGGCCTTGAACTCACAAAGATCCGCCTGCCTCTGCCTCCCGAGAGCTAGGATTAAAGGCCTGTGCCACCCCGCCCAGCAACAGATGTCTCTTTACTCCAGATAGGCACTGATGGCAGGCCAAAGAAATGATTCACCCAGGTCTAGCTTTGTGAATCAGTGAAATACTGGGGATAAATAAGTACATAAATCAGTTTAACTACAGGAGCATGGGTGACTCAAAGTAGTTGTACCAAAAAGCCTACCCCAGCATGGGTGTCTACTCACAAAAGCTGAAATCCAGGTCCTCCCCTGCTCAATTTATTGGCTGCTCAGCCTGTGGGAGAATCTCCTCTCCCCAACAATTGTCAGTGTTTAAACATTTGGGAGGGGCATTGTGAACCTTGTAACTTTCTTGAGACTTGTAAACTGTAGGAACTTCTTTCAACCTCAACAGCTTGAATGTTTCTTGGAAATACAAAGTAAAAGCTATTAGTGAAAAACTAATTAAAATGTGGTTTGTTGTTTTTTTTAGTTACCATTTAGAAATTCTAGTTTTACTTTTTTTTATAAAAATGTTTGAAATAGCTCTTGAAATTATGTGGAGAAATATATTAATGGTAAGTATGTTTATAGTGACAAAAAATGTGGAGTTACCATATATATTATAAATTATATATAATATATATATCCTAGACACTATATAATCTATACCAATTACTTTTTTAGGCCAGTATGCTTGAGTCTTGGAAGAGGTAGTTTATGTCAAGATTAGCTTTTTAAAAATGCATATGTGGGGCTGGAGAGATGGCCTAGCGGTTAAGAGCGCCGACCGCTCTTGCAGAGGAGCCAGGTTCGATCCCTAGCACCCACATGGCGGCCGAGAACCGTCTGAAACTCCAATTCCAGGAGAACTCCAGTTCCAGGGGAATCTGACACCCTCTTCTGACACGGGTGCACAAACTTGCATGCAGACAGTACATTCATACACATACAGAAATAAATAAAATTAATAAAAAAAATTGTTAAAAATGCATATGTGTTTCTGTGTGCATGTATGTTAAATGTGTGCAGGTGCCCAGAGAGGCAAGAAGAGGGTGTTTTTTATCTCCTAGAAATGGAGTTACAGGTGGTTGTAGCTGACCTACATGGGTCTTGGAAACTGAACTCAGGTCCTCTGGAAGAGCAGTAAGAGCTCATAACTGCTGAGCCATGTCTTCGGCCCCTAGTGTTTTTTTTTTTTTTTTGGTCTTTTTGAGACAGAGTCTCCCTGTAGCCCCAGTTGGCCTGGAACTCACTCTGTAGACCAGGCTGGCCTTGAACTCACAAAGATCTGCCTGCCTCTGCCTCCTAAGTGCTAGGATTGGCCCCTAGTTTTTTAGCCTTTTTGCAGCAAATAGAATTTATTTTACTTGTTTATTGTTAGAATTGGACCTAATTAGATTTGAACATTCACTGAAATAAAAATTAGCTTAAAAATGGATAGCCTATGACATTAATAAGCTATTTTACTGATTCCTGTCTGTGTATAAGATATAAACTGCCGAGGGTGGTGGCACCTGCCTTTAATCTTAGCACTCAGGAGATAGAGGCAGGTGGATCTCTGCAAGTTCAAGGCCAGCCTGGTCTAAGAGCGAGTTCCAGGCCAGCTGGGGCTACAGGGAGACCTTGTCTCAAAAAGACCAATCAATCAATCAATATTAAATAATAAATAATAAAAGAAAGAAAGGTAGATATATACTAACATGGGAATCATTTTAAAAATGTGAACAATGCTTTTTAAACATGCTTTTTGGGGGAGTATTACTGATGATGCTTGAAAAAAGAAATCTCAGTATATGACCTGAGTCCATTGGAAACCTCTATATAATACTTTTTATTTTTTATTTTATTTATTTATTTATTTATTTATTTATTTATTTATTTATTTTGGTCTTTTTGAGACAGGGTCTCTCTGTAGCCCCAGCTGTCCTGGAACTCACTCTGTAGACCAGGCTGGCCTTGAACTCACAAAGATCCGCCTGCCTTTGCCTCCTGAGAGCTAGGATTAAAGGCATGCGCCACCACGCCCGGCTTATATAATATTTTTTAAATGAGAATTCCTTCATTTCTATCTTTTATAAAGTCTGTTCATCTTTTTTCCTTCATTTGATCAAAGCAAAGCTTTCATAAAACAGGTTGATGTCTATGAGTGCCCTTTTATAGGTGAAAAGTGGCTGAAGAGCTGTAGTTTCAGATGGCTCACCTTGTATCTAGCCATTCTACACAGTTGCATGTAGTACAGTGACACAGTTCATGGATTTTACACTTTGCAGTGTAATATTTACTATTGTAGGTGGTATAGTGAACAAATCAGATAAACTTCTGCTTGTTTGTTACACATTCCAGGTTGGAGAAATGATAGAAATACAGTTTTTGAAAGATATTTGGCAGTGAGGAAAGATTCAGGGAAGTTGAACAATTTATGTAAAGTTCAGCCAGGGTGGCGCTGCACGCCTGTAATCCCAGAACCTGGTAGATGAGGAAGGGGGATCAGGGGTTCAAGGTCATTCTGAGCTTTATAGGGAGTTGGAGGTCTGCGTGGACTTGAAAATAAAAGGTCCGTGTGCAGTCCTTCTGGGCTGTGGGACAGGGTGACCTTGAATGTCCACTTCCCTTATTGGGTTAGGCTGGTGCTGTCAGGAACCCACCAAGAATTTGGTTCCCATGGCTCAGTGAAGCAGGTTTGGGCCACTGACTGGTGGCTGATCCTGCACATCAATAGCAAGTTTAAGGATGATGGCCAACCGCCTGGGGCCTCACCAGTGGTTTTTTTTTTTTTTTTAATTCTTTGGCAATTTCATTCATGTATATAATGTGTTCAGATTACACTTACTCCCTTGTCCTCTTCCTACCCTTGCCCATCCTCCCTACGAGTCTCCCTCCTACTTTCATATTTCTGTTTCATGATCCACTGAGTTTAACCAGGACTGTCCTGTGGCTATGGACGTAGAGCACCTACTTGAGTATGGCGGACTGAAAAGAATGACTGCCTCTTCCCTAGCATGTGTGACGGCCAGTAGTTCCCAAGGGAGGGGAGGGCCCTATGAGCATGACTGGATGTGGATGGGCCCAGTGTTATGCAAGCAACTGCTGCTGCTATGAGTTCAGGATTGCAAAGCTTGAGCAGCGATGAGTCTGCATTCTGCATCACTGTTCACCACAAAAAGAACTTTCTGTGATTAAGATATAGAGCTGTATTTGTCTATGGGCATAAACATCAATAATTAGAAGACAATTTGACACCATAGCCATTTAGTAAAGCAACAGTAGTTTCTCCTCTCTGGGGCCTATAATCTCTGCAGCCATGACTTCTGACCAGGTTTACAGTTCTAGGCACTCCTGTGGAGTGGGCCTCAAGTCCAACCCTAAGGTCATACCACTATTGCACCTGCGGGCACATGTTGCCTGGCAGGTTGGTGTTATAGTTTACAAGGACTGCTGGGAAAGACCATTGATGACTTTTGTTGGTATTGCATGTTAGTGCCTGCTTTATCTGGAACAGCCCCAGGTCTGTGGCTGGATACTGGGGAATGTGCCCCCCTGTGAGCTTCTGTGTTGATGGACACTTTGGATGTCTTAATACGTAGCATTAAACAGTGCTCAGAAAGTGTTCTGATTTAAAGTTCATTAAATGCTTCTTTGGGGGGGGGATGGAGATATCTTTTTTTTTTTTTAGAGAAATAAACACAGAATCCTTTTTATTTATTTATTTATTTTAATTTTTTTTTATTATTAATTTTATTTATTTCCGTATGTGTATGAATGTACTGTCTGCATGCAAGTCTGTGCACCCGTGTCGTGCAACGCCGCGGAGGTCAGAAGAGGGTCTCGGACTCCCCCGGAACTGGAGTTCTCCTGGAATTGGAGTTTCAGACGGTTCTCGGCCGCCATGTGGGCGCTGGGATTGAACCCGGGTCCTCTGCAAGAGCGGTCGGCGCTCTTAACCGCTAGGCCATCTCTCCAGCCCCAGAATCCTTTTTAATATTGAAGAGTGACAAGACCCTTACGAAAACAGCAGCAGTTTAGAGCATGGCTTGTACTTGCAGAAGAATGGAGTTAAAATCCCAGCACCCACATGGCAGCTAACAGTCCTTTGTTACTTCAGTTTCAGGGGATCTGATGCCCTCTTCTGTCCTTTATGGACTTAACATACATGCAGGCATAACACTCATACATATTAAAGAAAAAAAAAAAAACCTGGCAGTTTTAGGAACAAATTAAGCATCACTATTAAGATAACCATCAGCAGAATCTCTAAGTGGGCAGCTCTACAGGACAGATGACTTAAGTTTTTCAACAGATGCCATGGAAGGAAGATAGAGAAAATAAACTGTCATGTGAATTAAAAATTGTTACTTGGATCCTCATTTTTACAAGCTAACTAGACAGGCATTTTAAGACTGAAAAGGAAACATGAAACATACAGATCTTAGATTATACTAAGGAAATTCTGACTTTGCTAGGTATGTACGGTATTTAAGAAAATAAAAAAGGCTTTCTTTAGAGCTATAATGAAGTTTTTATAGGCAAAAAGATATGCCTGAGATTTCTTTAAAGGTATTCCTGAAAAAAACTGAAAAAAAAAAGTTATAGAGAGGATAGATGGAACAGGAGTGACAAATTGAAGCTGGGTGGTAGCCACAAGGGGACTCATATTGCTGCTGTCTCTTCTTATTTTGTGTGTGTGTGTGTGTGTGTGTGTGTGTGTGTGTGTGTGTGTGTGTTTGAGACAGTGTCTCCCTTTTACTCCCAGCCGGCCTGGAACTCACTCACTCCCAGCCAGCCTGGAACTCACTCTGTAGACCAGGCTGGCCTTGAATTCAACAGAGATCCGCCTACCTCTGTATCCTGAGTGCTGGGATTAAAAGCATTTTTCTCAAATCTACCCCTCCCCCCCAATTCCTGCAACTGAAAACAGTAATGTAACCTTGGTCAACATTTTGAGTTCTGCATAAACCTGGGCCTCTTGTTAAATTTTAGATCTTTTTTTTTTTTTTTTTTTTTCATTTCAAGACAGGGTCTCCATGTAGCCCCAGCTGGCCTGGAACTCACTCTGTAGACCAGGCTGGCCTTGAACTCACAAACATCTGCTGCCTCTGCCTTCCAAGTGCTAGGATCAAAGGCATGTGCCACCATGCCCGGCTAGATACATTTTTTTTAAATATTTTTTTAAATTTTCTTAATTAATTTTATTTCTGTATGTGTATGAATGTACTGTCTGCATGCAAGTGTGTGCACCCGTGTCATGCAATGCCGCGGAGGTCAGAAGAGGGTCTCGGATTCCCCTGGAACTGGAGTTCTCCTGGAATTGGAGTTTTAGACAGTTCTCGGCCACCATGTGGGTGCTGGGGATCGAACCCAGGTCCTCTGTAAGAGCGGTGGACGCTCTTAACCGCTAGGCCATCTCTCCAGCCCCTAGATACATTTTTTTTTTTCTTTTGGTCTTTTCGAGACAGGGTCTCCCTGTAGTCCCAGCTGTCCTGGAACTTACTCTGCAGACCAGGCTGGCCTTGAACTCACAAAGATCCGCCTGCCTCTGCCTCCCAAGTGCTAGGATTAAAGGCGTGCGCTACCACGCCCTGCCAGCCAGTGTTTTTAATTTTTTTTTTTAATTTTTTTTTAATTTTTATTTATTTCTGTATGTGTATGAATGCACTGTCTGCATGCAAGTCTGCGCATCCGTGTCGTGCAATGCCGCGGATGTCAGAAGAGGGTGTCGGATTCCCCTGGAACTGGAGTTCTCCTGGAATTGGAGTCTCAGACGGCTCTCGGCCGCCATGTGGGTGCTGGGGATCGAACCCGGGTCCTCTGCAAGAGCGGTTGGTGCTCTCAACCGCTAGGCCATCTCTCCAGCCCCTAGATACATTTTTTTTTTTCTTTTGGTCTTTTCGAGACAGTGTCTCCCTGTAGCCCCAGCTGTCCTGGAATTCACTCTGTAGACCAGGCTGGCCTTGAACTCACAAAGATCCGCCTGCCTCTGCCTCCCAAGTGCTAGGATTAAAGGTGTGTGCCACCACGCCCTGCCAGCCAGTGTTTTTAATCCTTGAACTTTTAGTGAAAACTTCTGATACATTGGTTTGTTTTGTTTTCCACAAGAGACATACAGCACTGAAATCCGACATTTAGGAATACATTGTGTGTTTGTGTGGTACTAGGAATGGAACCCAGGGCTTCCTGCATGCTAGGCAAGCACTCCACCGAGCAACACCCCAAACCAGAATTTTTTTTAAATCTGAGCAAACATGTAAGTCTAACTATTAGAGAATTATTTATCTCTTTGTATTCTTTAGACTGATTATGAAGGAAAGAACTCTGCTTTGTTTTGAACCTTAAACTAGATGAACCCTAGAAATTGCTTCATTTCAACAAGTAACCATTCCAGAGGCAGCTCTTGCTCAGCCCATTCCCTTCTCTGCTAGCTGTGCTTCCTCAGTTTTTTAGCAGGAGCACATCCCTTGATTCCTGTCTCCTGTGGAAAAATGGCACAATAGGGATTTATTGTAATAACATAATGGCAATTATGTTTGGAGAACCTTAAGTCCTACAGATAATGACTGTTCTCTTTGTACAACTTTGAATCAAAATGTATCTGTTTAGAGTCTGGTTAAGCTATGTCATTGTATTGCATAGGTAGATTATCGAATCTGTGAAGTGTCCATGGCTAACAGTTCTGTATTTGTTGACAGGCAGATAAGTAGACTTGAGTACCATCTTTGAAGAAATTACTTTTTTTATTGAAGAAATTACTTTTTAAAGGAGTGACTGTATTGATTAAATGGTTAAGTGTTCTTTATAGTTAAAAAAAAAAAAAAAAGCAATAATCCTCTTGTTCTAGCTTGTCTTCCATTGCTGTGACAAAACACTCTGACCGACACCAACTTGGGGAGGAAAGGATTTATGCAGCTTACATCTCCTGGGTCACAGTTCATCACTCAGGGAGCCCAAGGCAGGAACTCAGGGCAGGAACCTGGAGGCAGGAGCTGAAGCACAGGCCATGGAGGAATGCTGTTCACTGGCTTGCTCCCCTGGCTCATGCCCAGCCTGCCCTCTTATACTGTACACAACAACCTGCCCAGGGTGGTGCTACTTCATTGTGGGCTGGGCCCTCCCACATTGCTCGACAATCAGACAATACTCCACAGATGTGGCCACAGGCCAATCCAATGGAGCCAATTCGCAATTGAGGCTCCCTCAACCCAGGTGTGTCAAGTTGACACTAAAGCTATCCAGCACAATTGACCCCTTGTCAACTTGACACACAAAACACATCACTATTAAACCACCACCTTTCCAGTTCTTATCCCCAAAGTATGATGTTAACATTAATCACAACCTAAGACAATACAACCTTAAAAGCCCCACAGTCCTTAAAATGTCCAAACACTTAAAAGTTCACAGTCCGTTAAAAGTCTCTTAACTGTGGGCTTCTGTAAAATCCAAAACAAGTACTGTCTTATTTCAAAGGGAAGAATCAGGCACACTCAAAACCTAAGTCCAGCAAAGTAGCTCAAGGCTGGACACCTGGGATTCACTCACGATCTTCTGGGCTCCAAAGGGTTTCGGCAGCTCCCCTTCTCTGACTCTGCCGTCGTGGCACACACAGCTCATCTCGCAGGCCCAGGCCGACTCCATTCCACACCTGCTGCTGCTCTTGGTGGTCTTCCCATGGTCCTGGCATCTCCAAAAAGCTGGGGTTGCCACTGAAACTGAGGCAGCACCTTCACCAATGGTCTCTTTTGACCTCTCCTGGTGCAAAGCCTCATCTTCTCTCCATGACCCCTGCAATCCTGGAGTCTTCACTGCAACCAAGGTGCACTTCCACCAGTGGTATTTCCTGACCTCTCACAGTGCCAAACCTCGGCTGCTGTCTGTGACCCCCTCAAATTTCAACACCAGAACCATATAGGAGACTCTTACACACTACCAAGTCCTGCTTCTGGCTTGAGATGGAGGCTCAGGCCCCTTCTGGAACACAGCTTCTGTGTGCTGACCCTGAAGAAATTCTTCCCAGAAGATTTCACCACAGTGATGCTGGTCTCTTGTTACTTACAGCTGATTTTTCAGCCCCAGCTAACCAGCATCAGTTGTCCCAGTACAACAAAGATTTCCCTTCAGGTTCTGGTCTCTTGTTACTTACAACTGATTCTTCAGACCCAGCTGACCAGAACCCACAGATTAAACAGTCCTGATGCTCTCTGCTCCCCTTTGAAACTAGAAACTTCACAAGCCAGGCCTCCATCTTCTACAAATCGTTCAGCAAAACTGCTCCAAGCTCCACAGCAACAATCTTTAGGCATTCAATGATCTTCCCAGCCCAAAGTTCCAAATGCCTCCACAATCCTTCCCCAAAACACCAAGGTCAGGTCTGTCACAGGAATACCCCACTCTTCTGGTACAAATTTCTGTTACAGTTTGTCTTCCATTGTTGTGACAAAACACTGACCGACACCAACTTGGGGAGGAAAGGGTTTATTCAGCTTACATCTCCTGGGTCACAGTTCATCACTGAGGAAGCCCAAGGCAGGAACTCAGGGCAGGAACCTGGAGGCAGGAGCTGAAGCACAGGCCATGGAGGAATGCTGTTCACTGGCTTGCTCCCCTGGCTCATGCCCAGCCTGCCCTCTTATACGGTACACAAAAACCTGCCCAGGGTGGCACTACTCATTGAGGGCTGGGCCCTCCCACATTGCTCCACAATCAGACAATACTCTACAGATGTGGCCACAGGCCAATCTAATGGAGCCAATTCCCCAATTGAGGCTCCCTCAACCCGTGTGTCAAGTTGACACTAAAGCTATCCAGCACACCTCTGCTTTGAAAAGACTCAGAAAAAGATGCAAGACGCGTGGCAGACAGAATGCATGAACTCTGGTGGGGTGGGGGGCATGGAAAGGGAATTGAGTCTAAATTGGAATGAGAAATGATGGATGAAAAAGTTTAATAACAAAAAGAAAAAACGTGTTACATACACTTATATGTGAATTTAAAAACTCCAACACTGAACATATATATCTAGAAACATACTTAAACATGGGAAAAGTGAAAATAAAAGTAGTCTAGAATGATTCCCAGAGTTTGGGCTGAACAGAAGGGCTGGTGTTGTGGGCGGAGCGATGGCGAAGGGCGGGATGAACCTTTGGACCAAAAGGGAGGTGGTGCTTGGAAGGCTCAGGGCCAGGTGGCAAGACAGAAGTATGGGGAGCTAAGGTGCAGAGGAGAAGAAGAGAGGCTTCCCTGACCGGGAATCGAACCCGGGCCGCGGCGATGAGAGCGCAGAATCCTAACCACTAGACCACCAGGGAGCGTTGAACAGTGCCTCCCGATTGCACGATCCTGGAGCTGGAACCAGCACACGATCCCCAGTCCCTTGCCTGGACATTCCCGCAACCTCTTGGTATCTGAATCCGCCCCTGCCACCACTTCTGCTTGCTTGGCCTCCCTGCTGCCGGCGGGGCGGCAGGCTGACCAACGCTCCCTGGGCCACCGCACTTCACGCCTCTTTTTGCTGCTCTGTCTTTCTTTCTCTTTCTTTCTTTCTTTCTTTCTTTCTTTTTTCTTTCTTTCTTTCTTTCTTTCTTTCTTTCTNGGCCAAAAAGGACGGCTTGCCTCCCCGTCGGGGAATCGAACCCCGGTCTCCCGCGTGACAGGCGGGGATACTCACCACTATACTAACGAGGACGGCGACGCCCGGCACCCGAACGCCACGAGCCTCTGCGACATCCCCGGCGGGCCGCCGGCCCCCTGGCACCTGCGCCTTCCTCCTCTGACCCTGTGGCCGCCGCCAACCCCCGCACCCAGACCGCTCTACAACCACCCGGCTGCGGACTCCACGCTGCCAAGGACGCTGCGGTCCCGCGGCGAGGAAGAGGGGCCGGCTCGCCCCGCAGGGCTCTGTCTGAGAGGAGGGTCCCGCACCCTGTGACCAGCTGACGGCCCTGCGACGTCGGGGAGCGGAACTCGGACTTAGGGGCTGGGGGACCTGAGGGGCGTCGACCGCGTCACCACCGGGAGAGGCCCACGCGGCTCGTCTTCTGTGGGCCGGGCTCTGCGCTGGAGCGCCCAGACCCGGCGCGACTAGCGCTGGTGGCCACGAAGAGGGAGGCGGGGTCCTGGGTGGGGGCGGCGGCTTGACGTTTGGTGCGAGGCAGGCCAGCGGCCTCCCAGCAGGGCCTGGCGTCAGGATGGCCGAGCGGTCTAAGGCGCTGCGTTCAGGTCGCAGTCTCCCCTGGAGGCGTGGGTTCGAATCCCACTCCTGACAAGCTCCCATTTTGCGCCCCTCCTCCCCCAACACTCAGAGGGTCCCCGTCCGACCCGATTTAGCCTTGGCCAACACTCATGGGGACCCAGGCCTCCACGACCTGGCTCTGTTTCACTGTCTTGCCCTCCCACCCGCCCACTCTTCAACCTGTCGCTTCTTCCCCCAATGCCACGCCCACGCGTGCTCTCCAGACCCTGTACTTCCCCGGTTGCGCAGACACGAGAGACACGGGGGTCTTTGGAGGTCGGGCTGAGGGATGGACAAAGGCTACGCAGGCGGGATCAGCCGGGCCTGTCCGCCTGCCCGCCTGCCCGCCTGCCTGTGATCCCGCCTGCCAGCCTGCCTGCCCGCCTGCCTGCCAAACAGCCAAACAGCCAGCCAGCCAGCCAGCCAGCCACCCAGCAAGCCGGATCCCCGGACTGCGCCCTGGAGAGCTGATTGGGATTCCTGTACCCCGCGCTCTGCCTGTGCTCCCGGGCATGCTCCCGCCACATGGGGAAGGGGCGGGGGCGGTGGGAGAATGCCAAGGCATGCTGGTGACCCTGGTGAGCCCTGGTGAGCCCTGGAGAGCCCTGGTGAGTCTGGTGAGCCTGGTGGGCCTGGTGAGCCTGAACGACCTAGAAAAAGGGGCACGGGCGTTCTGTCCTCCCCACCCACCCTGCTGGCCAAGTCAAACACGTCTCCCCTCCCGCCCACCACTCGCACCCTGACCCAAGCAGTTCCTTGAGGCGCAGGAGCGCGCACCAGCGGGCAGGAGCGGTCACGAGCATGCGGGAGCGGGCACGAGCGCGCAGAAGGGCGGGCACAAGGGGGCACGAGTGCGCAGAAGAGCGCTGGAGCGAGCAGAACGCCGCGGGCTGGAGGGAGGGGGCGGAGGCTGCTGCAGGGCCTGGAAACTTGGCTGCGAGAGGAGGCGGGGTTGACTCAGAGTCTCAGATCCGGCCGAGGAGGCCCGGCCTGGCCTCCTGGTGTAGGCCTTCTCCTCTTTTTGGCCCGGCCTCGGCAGGCTCGCAAGCACCGTCGGAACCCTGGATGCTTCTGCAAAGGAGCGCTGCTTCCTTGTCCCGGGGCGGTCCCGGCACAGTGCGGGAGGGCTGGGGAGCGGCGTCTGTGGGACGATTGGGTAACAGCCTTCATTGGCGTATGGGTGGTTCCGTGGTAGAATTCTCGCCTGCCACGCAGGAGGCCCGGGTTCGATTCCCGGCCCATGCAGAGTCCCCTTTTGGTCCTGCCGTCCACATCCATGACAGCCCACTAGCCCTCCTGGCCCACACTGGCTCCCATCAAGCACCTCCCTCCACAAACCAGTCTCCTCAGAGTCACAGCCTCCCACCTTGGGCCTCCTCCACACAGCACGACCTCTCACTTTTCCAAGATCACCACCCACTTCCAAACACCTGCAATCCAGTGGTCTCTTCACCCTGCCCGCAATAGGGCGCCCTCCGCCGCCTTCTTCAAACCTTCTAACTCCATGCCAAGCACCACTCAAACCTCGATTCAGCCTCAAAAACTTTGCTTCAAGGGATCCATGCCTGCCTGACCCCGTGCAGCTCTGAACATGAGTCTCTAACACCTACCTGCCTTGGTATCTTGGCCCTCACTAACCGTGAATCTATTTGTGCCTGGGTGTTTGTCTCTCTGTGTCTCTCCAGTGTGTGTGTGTATCAGTGCCTTTGAAGGACCCCTGCTCCAAGGTTTTATGCACTCTTAAAATCTGTGTTTAGGAACCATGGTACCGCCATCCCATAAGGCCTCCAATTCACGTACGCTATAAGGTTTCCCTCACTGCTTCCTCATACCTTGTGCTCCACTGAGTCACGCCCGCCTGTGTATTGCTGGCCTGCGTGCAGAGATGATTTTTTACTATTACACAACCCTTCCTCCATTTCCCCATACCTTGGGATCTCTGCTTTTAAAAGTCCCCTACCCCAGTCCCTGGGGGTCGGTCTCCTCTGCCCCTGCTTGGGTTACGAGTCCGACCCCAGTGCACTGGTTCTTTCCCGAATAAACCTCATGTAATTGCAGCGAGAATGGTCTTGGCTGATTTTTTGGGAGTTCTTCTATCCCGAGATTTGCGTGAGAGTCACTCCAGTTTCTGGGGGTCTTTCATATGGGGGCTCGTCCGGGATTTGAAGACCACCCTCAAATCACCAAGACCCTCTTGGAGGTAAGATTCTTTTTCTGTCTGTCCATCTACTGTGTCTGTCTGATTCTGGGAGGCGCCGAAAAAATGTTATTTCTGGTTTGCATTCACTCCACGCTCGTGATAGCAAGGAACTCCCCATCCCGGACGAGGGGGGAGAGTTACCGACAGACGTGTGAGGAAGGTAACCGACTCTGTCGCCCTGGGAGACGTCCCAGGAGGTCTGAGGGAGGCCTGAGGACGCTCAAGGCCCTCCTGTCTGGGTGCCGACATGGACGCTGAGGCTCTGATAGAGAGTTTTCACGCCTTCTTGGCCGTCTGATAGTCTTTGTTGTTGGGCCCTTATTCTGTCTGCTGCTTTTATCTTGTTTCTCTGAGATTGCTTTCATTCTCATCCTCTGGGATTTCAGGATGGGAAATTCTAAATCTACCCTGATTTAAAGGAGGTATTTATGTCCTGTGTTTATGGTAACCATGTGCCTAAGATTCATGTAGCTTGTTATGCATCTAAGTTTGTGTGTGTGTGTGTTTGTAATTCAGTTATTGTGTTTGTCTCATGTTGGTTCTGTCAAACAAAGTGGCCACTTCAAGTTTCAATCCTTTATGCGCACAGAATCATTTCATTTTGGCATGCCAGACTAGATATGCACATGCAAAGTTTAAAAATTGATATTTAAAAAATGCATTTAAAGGCCTAAAATTTGAATACTGTAGTCATTTAAATTTATTGTCTCTGAGTCTCTCAAATGCTTCACAACAGGTGATGGTTGTTTATAGAAATCAGCCTCAGAGCTGACTGTTTAAAGATCCCATTGTGGTTTGTGTTTGCTTTCAAAATGTAACTTGCTTGCTTTGGAATTATCTAGCTTTTGTTTTGGGTGGGGCAGTTTTGTTGCCCCTTGGGACCGGGTGTGGTGGCACACACTTTTAATCCCAGTACTGGGGAGGCAGAGGCAGGTGGATCTTTGTGAGTTCAAGGCCAGCCTGGTCTACAGAGCGAATTCCAGGACAGGTGGGGCTATGGGGAGACCCTGTCTCAAAAAGACCAAAGGAAAAAAAAAAGCATGTGTGTGAGTGTTGGTAATTCCACATGTGTGTGTGACTATTGGTAATTTTCCAATCCCATCTGATCAGTGGGCGGGGCCTTAAATGTGAGTGAGAGTTGTTTTTGAGTAAAAGGATACATCAAGCATATTGGAACCAGTAAGAAAAATGTGGGCAAGATAAATGTGTGTGCTTGAGGGGCTGGGGCTTACTGTCCCTGCACTGGGAAGAGTTGTGGATGTTTTCAGACAAAAAAAGGTATGGAAAGGATAAACAAGGGACTGAAGTTGTGCTGTTTTTACTGATTAAAGAAAGGAAAAGCCTATTCTGAATCTCTGATGAGAAAAAGGCAGGTTAGAGACTTTTTTTGTGATGCATCAGACAGAGCTGGAGTTTGGTCATAGAAGGGCCGTTTCTCACCTCTCACCATCTGTACTTGCTTCAGACTCAGGTCGCATTTGAACCCTGACTGCTCTGGTGACCACTGCTCAGAGGTGGGTCACTTTCATGTTCACACCCACTTAGAGACCCACGGTGGACTCTGGATCGGGACTCCGGTGGGCTCATCTGGGAAGGTGACTTCCCTTGTCTCTAATGACCCAGTAGGGTGCCCATCAGTAGCTGTGAGAAGCAGGCTGCTTCATGAGCAGCATCTTGTTTAAAACATATATTTACAAAAATCTACCCAGTTCCTATCACAAAGGACCAGAGATAATCTGCTTCTTACAGGCTAGTAAAATTTGCATCAGCAGTCTGCCTTGGGAGGAGGTCTTTAGAGCTTGGGAAATTCCTGAGCACTCTGGCAACCTTTCCATCTTTGCTGGAGACTGATTTTGGAGTCTGGCATCTGGATCAGTGGGGTGTTGCATGGCTTCCAGGGGTGCATTACAGGCTCTTGCCTCCAAGGAGCAAGGGAGAACAGTCTGGAGCAGCTTTTTGGGGCTCTATTATGTTTCTGCAAGAATTTTTGAGCCTGTTTCTCCTCCCTCCCTTCCTCCTCATGGGAGGAAAAGGGACCTCTCTGGGTCTGCCCCCACCTTGCTGATCAGGCTGGCAGACTGTGTGTTTGTGTTAAGGAAGGATTGGTCTCAAAGAACTGGGTGGATCAGGTTCGTGAAGACTGTGCTTCATGTTTTTGGTCTCCTGGCTGGGTGTGGTGGCACACGCCTTTAATCCTAGCACAGCCAGGGTCTTTGGGTGCAGAGAACATTACTATGAAATTTCTGAGTGCTGTTACAAACTTAAGAGTCATATTTTACCCTGATTTAGGTTTTCATCTCTAATTTAGAGTTTTCATCAAGGTGCTAAAGTTTTGGGTTTGAAACTAGTTAAACATATTTGTTTCATGGAGCTGTTTAAATGAATAGGCTTGCATCTAATGCTAATGATTTACTTGATAATTGTATCTGGGAAGGAGGGACAGACTTTAGGACCTTCATAATCTGCTGCTGAAAGCCTGATAGGGCTACTTGAATCCTCATAGACATAGTCTTTGGCCCAGAGGGAAAGTTTAAAAAAAAAAAAAAAAAAACAGAGTTGCTGTGTGAAGTTGACCATTTGCATTCCTGCCATAAAATAAGCGACATGGATGCCTGGGATGCCTGAGGGGACATAGAGTGTTCAGTCCTGAGATGTTTAAAACTAAGAGCTCAATTTTTATTGAGCATTTCTGTGATTTTTCAAACTATTGTATTTAAGATAACTGTCCCATCTTGTTACACGGGAAATATATATTAATTACTTAATAAATCTGCACAATTAAGGGTTAAAAAGATATAAAAAATGTTAAAAAGGTATTTTTAGTAAGGATTTATGTAAAGATAATAAAAAAGTATGCGAGTGATAAAAGTCTGAGGAGGTTTGTTGTGACAGGTAAAAAGGACAATATATAAATAAGCTTAAATTTGTAAGGTTTGTTTAAGAGTGTTCAGTTTTTGTCCAACCTTTGTATGCATATCACATGGCACCTCAAGGTTTAGTAAAAATGATAAAATACCTGTACTAAGTTAAATTGGTATATATATAAATACTCAAGCTGGTTTACTAATGGCCTGAATAGGATTGTAAATATACAGAGTTGTTAATTTTCAGTCCTCTCCTAGCTTGAACCTGACTCCCTGTTGCAGGTTTAGATTAAATGGGCACAGGTAAATGTTGGGTTACCTATGGCTACTGAAAAATGTACTTTATGTTTCTTGCAAGATTTGCTATTTGATATTTCTTTTAACCTAACCAGATAATTTGGCTTAAAAGGCTAGATTCTTTCTTCCTGAACCAGCTGTATGCAGTCCAGAAGAAGACAGTCTGGATGGGCTTGGTAATCCTTATCAGTTTATTTCCTGCCTTCTGGTATGTGTTACAACTCCTGTCTTTCTTTGGAAAACTATAAATCAGGATAAAGGGTCTGAGAAAGAAAGGATTGTCCTCATTTGTAGTAACTGTAGTGAACAGTTTTACATTAAAATAAGCCTAAAATTGTTTAATTCGACCTTGCAGGTTATGCCTGTTTAACGTATGGTGTTAAGCCCCTCCTCCAGTCAGTATTATACAAGGCTGCTTGAACTTTTGTCTAAGCCTTATCTAGAATATTATACAGTAATTAAAGGTGTTAGCCTGGTGGAACTTAGCCTTTCTGGGTGGATAACTACCATACTTAAATGCCCATACCAATTCGGCTGAGGGACCTAAGGAACATCTTTGCTCCTTGCCCTCTGAGGTCAACCAATCCTAGGAACTATGTCTGGGGGCATCTCTTGAAATGTCCTGCAATTGTGAGTCACCAGTCCTCCTAGGCAGGGAGGTCTTGGAGACCCACTAATGGGACTCTAGCCAGTGTCCAGTCTGTAAAAAGGAAAGCCTGGTCTAGCAAGACCTGACTTTGTCCTCGTGTGGATGGAACTGGTGATTAAAAAACCAAGAGGAGCCAGAGGCTCCCCCCCCCCAAGGCTCGAGTGGTCCTTGAAGACCAGATGCTCAACTGACCTTGAAAAAACAAAAGATGGTTAATCTGGGCTAACTGTATGGATTTAGACACCCAAAAGGAAGAGTATAACCAAAAGATAAGTAATCATTATATTTCCTTTAAAGTAAAATATAATGATTACTAAAAGACTGTGCCTCCAAACACTAGATTTTAAGTCATTTAAAGTCATATGAGATCTGTTGTTATCAAATAATAAAGTTTCCTCTCTCTCTTTAAGCAACCACCTAAGGGAAACTCACACCAAGATTATTGAAACTTGCTGGAAAGCAGATCCTGAGTCCAGACAACACCATAGCCAAATGAACAAAAGGAGAAGCTCAATGGATGCTTCGGAACCCCTCATTGAGAAATTCTAAAGGACTTTTAAGTTGGACATTTAATTCACCCTGTTCCTTTCCTGGTTCCCTGTCTAAAAATGTACCTAGCTACTCTCTTCACAGGCACTGGCTAAGGATTTTGTTCTCTATCCTTTTGGGGTCTTTCAGATAGATCCACTGAGCAGGAGTACCCCAGTTGCCACCTCCTACGCCCCTTTTCAGCATGGAAGAAGTCAGAGTGGTCAGCGCCCCAATTCCTCCTGGCAATTGGGGTAACCCCCTCAGAGGGTAATGTGATAAGAGTAGGAGCTAAAAATTGGCTAGGCAGTTTAGGGTCAAGACCCCCGAAAGGAGCCAGTTTCTTCCTCAGCTGAGAGCTGAAGACTTCCTAGATCTGCCAGTAAACTTATCCTTCTGGTTGCTCTGACTTGTGGACCATGCATCCTTAACTCACTTGTCAGATTTATTAACCAGTGGGTAAAATCCATTAAAATCATGGTACTCAGGACAAGGTATGGCCCCGTATATGGCCCCCCTGAGGAAAAAGACAATGGAGTCTAAACTTAGCCTCCCAGTATACAAGGAAAAAATGTAAGAGAGGCCCACACTGACTCCATTTTGAGTATAGCCACCATTTTAAGCAATTACTGAAACCTGCCCAATCCAGGAAAAAGGTTGATTGCTCAAAGACAGTTGCTCAAGGCCTCAAGAACAGCTAACTTAAAGATAACTGTTGATATGTGAGGGCAGATGAACTGACCCAACATTTCCTCATTCCAGTTGCAGGATTGTGTCTAAAGATAACTGTTGGTATGTTCGCCAGAGAGTAGGTGCTGTGTAGAGTTTAATGCTTCGCCAACAATATCAGCGCGTAGAGCATAAAGGGCCTAAAAATAAAATTAAAAAGGTACTCTGAGCTTTAGTTCTATGATTAGAACTATGTCCTAGAGAGAGTGGGGAATGAAGGACCCCTGCTCCAAGGTTTTATGCACCCTTAAAATCTGTCTTTAGGAACCATGGTACCGCCATCCCATAAGGCCTCCAATTCACGTACGCTATAAGGTTTCCCTCCCCGCTTCCTCATACCTTGTGGTGTTCAACTGAGTCATGCTTACCTGTGTGTTAAGATAAGGTTTCCCTCCCCGCTTCCTCATACCTTGGGGTGCTCAACTGAGTCACGCCCGCCTGTGTGTCGCTGGCCTGCGTGCCGAGATGATTTTTTACTATTACACAACCCTTCCTCCATTTCCCCATACCTTGGGATCTCTGCTTTTAAAAGTTCCCTACCCCAGTCCCTGGGGGTCGGTCTCCTCTGCCCCTGCTTGGGTTACGAGTCCGACCCCAGTGCACTGGTTCTTTCCTGAATAAACCTCATGTAATTGCAGCGAGAATGGTCTTGGCTGATTTTTTGGGAGTCCTTCTATCCTGAGATTTGCGTGAGAGTCACTCCAGTTTCTGGGGGTCTTTCACCTTACTGATGCCTATGGTTTTGGCCGCCCTTTGCCTAGACCCACTGGTGAGGCTGAACCCCAGACTGTCCACCTGTGAGTCTAGGCTCCCTCACCCTCCGTGCTGAGCACCCACCCAGTCTTCCTTTGTCAGGCTGCCTCACCACCCACGTGGTTCTCCAGACCCGTCCTGCGCCCTGCCGTTGACTTCGGGCATCAGCCACAGGTCAAAGTGGAGGCCGCCGGCCTGTGAGCTGGCGGGATCTGCAGCTCTGCTGAGGCAGGACTGGGACACAGACAGCTCAGCCTCCTTCGCTGCTGCCTGCCTCCCTGCCCGGTGCCCCTGCTGGCCCCCACCCACCCGGATGACCTTAGCATGTGCATCTCCCTGAGCCCTGGACTGGGTATGATTGGGAGAGGTGAGGGTCGTTGTTTCTGCTCTGATGGGCGAGAGAGAGGGACGCTCTGTTGAAACAACGCCCCACCACACACACACACACACACACTGCCCACTCCCATGACACCTCTAAGGCATGAGCGCCTCAGGCGCCGTACTAGCCCTGGATGCCAGTCCCGGGCGCCTGCTTGAAAGGCTGGTGCTGGCTGGCATTGGCAAAGTCTGCCCCCTTGGGCAGGTGGCCCAAACTGCCAGAGCAAGGGCCCCCTACAGAATCCCCCCAACTTGCTCTCCCAAGGATCCCGACCAGTAGCCCCACTTGAACCGTCAAGGCGGCCTGCGGGTTCCTGGCCCACGACCCAGAGCTAGCCAGGCGCCTGTGCTGAACACTCTGGAGTCGGACCGGGATCTCCCTGTGCACCTTGAGTTTGGCCAAAGAGCTACAGTTTATTCAGCCTGCGCTGCTTCAAGGGTGAAGAGGCCAGGAGAGCAGCAGAGCCTCGAATGCGGGGCCAGAGAGTGAAATGGTGAAACAGCGTGGGTGCGTGCGTGCGTGGGCTTCCGATCTTTCCTATCCGAGTTCCCCAAGGGCAAGTGCAAGTTCGGGTGCCTGCTTGCTTCCGCACGTGCACCGGAGGGCCCGCGTGTGGGCGTGTGGGCGTTTCTGTGTGTTGCAGGGCGTTGAGGTTTCTGGCAGAACTGACTGGTTGGCAGGTCCGGGTGGGGGGGTTTCCAGGGGGCGGGCTTAATGGGTTTTGGACCTGGGCAAGGGTGGAACAGGAGGATAGGCAAGGAAGATTCATGGGTTTAGATTCCCAGCCCTGGGAGCCTTGGGTTGCGAGTTGTGTGCTGCAGGGTTTCCCGTGTGATGGTTGGTGAAGGTGGGATGGTCTGATGATGGAGGTGTTCCAGCCTGACGTACCAGGGAAGCAGAAAGGCGCAGCTCGAGGGGCAGAATATGGGGTCTCCCGGAAGAGGGCCAGAGGGTGCGTAAAGAGCTGCATGGAGTACCAGAGATGCAGGGATGGTTCAACATACGAAAATCAATAAACATCATCAAACACATAAATGGAATGAAAGACAAAAACCACACCATCATCTCAATTGATGCTGAAAAAGCCTTTGACAAAATCCAGCATCCCTTCATGCTTAAAGGCCTAGAAAGAATTGGATTGGAGGGACCATTCCTCAATGTAATCAAAGCCATATACAAGAAACTCACAGCCAATATCATCCTAAATGGGGGAACAACAGAAACATTCCCTTTAAAGGTAGGAACTCGGCAAGGCTGCCCCCTGTCACCACTCCTCTTCAATATAGTGCTTGAAACACTTGCTAGGGCAATAAGGCAAGAAAAGGAAATTAAAGGAGTACTAATTGGAAAAGAGGAAGTCAAGCTATCCCTATTTGCCGATGATATGATTGTTTACTTAAGGGATGCTAAAAACTCCACCAGAAAACTCCTAGAAACGATTAACAGCTTCAGTAAAGTGGCAGGATACAAAATTAACCTAGAAAAATCAGTAGCCTTTCTTTACACCAACAACAAGCAACTGAAGAAGGAATACAAGGAGACCTTCCCACTCACAATAGCCTCAAAAACAATAAAATACCTAGGAACAAACCTAACCAAAGACACCAAAGATCTCTACAACAAAAATTTTAAACCCTTAAAGAAAGAAATTGAAGAAGACCTCAGAAGATGGAAAAACCTCCCATGCTCATGGATTGGGAAAATTAACATTGTAAAAATGTCCATTTTACCAAAACTCTTGTATAGATTTAATGCAATCCCAATCAAAATCCCCAAGAGTTTCTTCACAGGCTTGGAAACAAAAGTTCTTAAATTCATTTGGAAAAACAAAAGACCCCGAATAGCCAAATCAACCCTGAGTGAAAAGAGCTACACAGGAGGGATCTCTATACCAGATTTTAAACTATACTACAGGGCTATAGTCATAAAAACAGCCTGGTACTGGCACAAAAACAGACCTGTTGACCAATGGAACAAAACCGAAGATCCAAATCTGAGCACATACAATTTCAGCCATCTCATATTTGACAAGGGGGCCAAGAAACCACAATGGAGAAAAGACAGCATCTTCAGCAAGTGGTGTTGGCAAAACTGGATCACCACTTGTAGAAGAATGAAATTAAACCCCTACCTCTCACCCTGTACAAAAGTCAACTCCAGATGGATTAAAGACCTCAACGTGAAACCCCAAACTCTGAAGGTGATAGAAGAAAAAGTTGGCAGCAGACTACAAGACATAGGCGTAGGAAAAGACTTCCTAAATCAGACAGCAGCTGCACAAGAATTAAGGTCGACAATTGACAAATGGGACCTCATCAAACTCAAAAGCTTCTGTACATCAAAAGAAACAATCAAGGAAGTGAAGAGAAATCCCACAGAGTGGGAGGAAACCTTCACTGCAGATACATCTGACAAAGCATTGATTTCCAGAATATATAAACTACTCAAAAAACAAAGAAAAAAGAAAACAAATGACCCGCTCAATAGATGGAGCAAAGAACTGAACAGAGACTTCACAAGCGAGGAATTAGAGATGTCTGAGAAACACCTCAAGAACTGCTCAACATCACTAATCATTAAGGAAATGCAAATGAAAACCACTTTAAGATATCATCTTACTCCAATAAGACTGGCTAGGATCAAGAAAACAAATGATACCAAGTGCTGGAGAGGTTGTGGGGAAAGGGGAACACTCATCCACTGCTGGTGGGAATGTAAACTCGTACAGCCACTATGGAAAGCAGTGTGGAGAACCCTTGGAAGACTTGAAATGAACTTGCCACCTGACCCAGCCATACCACTCCTAGGCATGTACCCTCAAGCTCACCCCACTGCAGAGATACATGCACGGCCGTGTTTATTTCAGCTCTCTTCACAATAGCAAGGATCTGGAACCAACCCAAATGCCCCTCAACTGATGAGTGGAGAGAGAAAATGTGATACCTCTATACAATGGACTTCTATGCAGCAGTAAAGAAAGATGACATCATAAGTTTTGCAGGAAAATGGCTGGAGCTAGAGCACATCATTCTGAGTGAAGTAGCACAGTCCCAGAAAAACAAACGACGAATGGTATCCCTCATCTGTGGATGCTAGTGCCAATTACCTAGTTGTAAGTATTTCCTGTGCATGGTCCCTTGAGCTTTTGTCCAAAGCAGTTGGGAGTGATGCATATTGGAAACAACAACAACAACAACAACAACAACAACAACAACAGAAAGGACTGCATCAAAGAAGTGACTGAAACAGTGAACTTCTGCTCAAAACAGTCAACTTCCACATGGAGAATATTGAGAAAGACTGAGAAAGAGATGAAAAGCATGTTTGGCAGAATGCCTGAGTTTTGGCACGGTGGGGGAATGGGGGGACACGGGTCTAGATTTGATGAAAAAAAAATACACATAAAAATAAATAAAAATAAGAAAAAAAAAACCCAAACTTATTCCAATGACCAAAGGAATGACGGTTTATGTTCTAGGACTTCAAGGTTTTGCATGCCAGTGTGTGTGTGTGTGTGTGTGTGTGTGTGTGTGTCTCATATTGCACATACGTGTGCGAATGCTGGTTAAGCACTTTACCCAATGAAGCCATCTTCTCAGCTAATTTTGAACTGGCCTTGCTGCAGGCGATTTCCTGTATTCTGTAATCTGTAGTAATATCCATCCATGCGTAGTTGGGAGAATTCTGAGAAACATTTCTGTTTTGTTTGTAACCTAGGGAAAGATTCCTCTTGGTCCTAGAGGGATCCGTGTTCATTCATCCATATATTGTATTTAAAGTAGCCACCGGTCCCTGAAATGGAGTAAAACTGAAAAACAAACATTAGGATAGAGTACTTGAAATTATTTCATCAAACTCAATATAAAATTTCATTTGGAATTCATGATGAGTGATTTCCTTTTAAAATATTTCGAATTTTAGTAATAAAATTGCCGGGCGTGGTGGCGCACGCCTTTAATCCTAGCACTGGGGAGGCAGAGGCAGGCGGATCTTTGTGAGTTCAAAGCCAGCCTGGTCTACAGTGTGAGTTCCAGGACAGCTGGGACTACAGGGAGACCCTGTCTAAAAAAAAAAAAAAAAAAAAAAAAAAAGATTGCCAACTATTGCAAGTGGCTTTTGAACTTTAGGAGATAAGTGGGGGCATGGAGAGTTATCTTATATGTTTGCTTTATTTAAATTTGTTTAAAGGTAGGCTTTGTGTGTGATTTTTTAATTTTTTCTTCTGCAGCAATATTTATTGTGTACAGCTCTTTTGTGAGTGTGTATGATTTATGACACCACTTACAGACAATTCTGTGCTTGTAAAGAAGCGTTCTTAATGACATAGAAATTGTCTTTCGTTAACTTGTGTACGTGGAGAGTTTTTTTTGTTTGTTTGTTTGTTTGTTTTTTTGTCAGTGTCTGAGAAAACGGTCTCCTTTAGTCCCAGCTGGCTTGGAGCTCGCTCCATCGCCCAGGCTGCTTGAACTCAACAGAGATCCGCCTGCACGCCTGCAGCACAAATAAGGAAGAAACCACTATATTCAGAAATGAGTCTTTCCACCTTTAATAAATATTTCGACAGATTTTAACTGAAGTAGAATCTGCTGTCCCCCCCCCCCCGGGAAAAAAGAAACAACAACAATAATAGTAACAACAACAAAATCCCAGCGGGACAGAAAGTGCTGAAGTCCTTACAGGGAAATAATTACTGGAGGACGACTTCGCTTATTTGCTGACGTCTCCTTGGCATATTTCCTCGAGTCCCTCCTGCGATGAAGAAGTTTGTCCTCCCTCGGCCACCGTCTGTCAGCGTTCAGGCGTATTTTGTCCGTCTGCCGCCGCCGTCTGGGCTACTACTCTCCTAGTTCCTGGGCTGAGGTCTAGTGTTTAGGTGGCGCCGGCTGGTGCAGCAGGCGGCATGGAGTCGCCTTTTAGCCCCGGGTTTCCTCACGGACCAGATGAAGACTGGGGTGAGTGGGATCTGAGAATTTAGCCGGGGTAGCTCGAGTCCGCGCCCAGGACTTTTTCTTTCCGACTTCCGCCCAGCGGTGGTGACAGGTGTGGAGGAACCTTGCTGGGAGAGAGGCCACTAGTTGCCGGTCGTGGGAGAGACTAGCAGAACAGTTGGGCTTGTGCTGGTCACGCGGAGAGTGAAATGTCTTATTTGGAATTACTGTCGTTTTTCACTGTTGATTCCTGGTGATCTCGAGAGACGAGAACTCGGCAGGAGGGACTGTGGTTGCTGCAAAGGCTCCAAACTAATTTCTCAGACTGTAGGATGGAGGCTGAGTGGAGTGTGTGTGTGTGTGTGTGTGTGTGTGTGTGTGTGTGTGTGTGTATTTATGTGTGTACGCGTGCACACGGTATGCGTGAGAAAATGGTTGAAATACACAGAGAAAAAAAAAAACCTTCATCCGTCAGCGTCAATCTTAAACCAACATTGAAAGATCACCAACTTGGCAGAGAAGCAAAGCACCCAGGCACCTGACCGTGTGTCCCTGATTACTAGGTTTAATACTGATACGAACTGATATGATCCCGACTGCTGGCCAAATAGAGCTCTGAATTTTCTTGTTAAGTGTATCCTGCTTAGTTTTGGTGCCCAGGAAGAGTGGAATGGATGGTACTGATGTCAGTAGAGAAGCTGTCATCTAAATGTTTAGAGCTGTTATTCCTCTTTTAATTACAAGTCATAGTATTAATGGAATCAGGATTAAATTGGGATTCTGTAATTATCTAAATGGATACTGCAATGAGTTTATAGAATGGCATTTTTCTCTCTTGGACCAACATTCCACCACACCTCCGTGTATTGAATGTCCTCATGTACTTTTCTAATGGCAGATCTTCTCTAAAATTACATTTTATGGGAGATTTGTTTCATTCTGGGAGACTTGTTTCATTCTTTGGGTAGATTTTCTGAGACTCTGGAAAATGTTTAGATTTTCCACCCCCCCCCGTGCATTTTCCCAAGCCATATACATTAGTTATAGTAATAGTTACCACTTATTTAAGACTTTATTGTCAGGCATCCTTCTAAGAATTTTCCATACAATTATTTTTATCTTGACAGCAGTGTCAGGAGGTACTGCCATTTTATAGATGTGGAAACCAAGGCTGAGAGAATGTGTGCTCAGAGTCTTAGAGCAAGTGAGTGTAAATGTGCAACCAGAAACTGGATTGCCTAACTTGGAAGCCTTTGTCTTTTGGCTGTCACCTCTGCAATGTTTTCCCAATTTTTTCTAAAGATTAGATTCTCAGTTTTTTTTTCACATAAATTTATTTTTATTTTTTTAACAGATCTAGACCCATGTTCCTGCCCATTCCCCCACCCCGCCAGAGCTCATGCATTCTGCCAAACATGCTTTTCATCTCTTTCTCAGTCTTTCTCAATATTCTCCGTGAGGAAGTTGACTGTTTTGAGCAGAAGTTCACTGTTTCAGTCAGTTCTTTGATGCAGTCCTTTCTGTTGTTGTTGTTGTTGTTGTTGTTGTTGTTGTTTCCAATATGCATTATGCCCAACTGCTTTGGACAAAAGCTCAGGGGCCCCTACACAAGAAATACAACTAGGTAATTGGCACTAGCATCCACAGATGAGGGATACCATTTGTCGTTTGTTTTTCTGGGACTGTGTTACTTCACTCAGCATAATGTCCTCTAGCTCCAGCCATTTTCCTGCAAAGCTCGTGATGTCACCTTTCTTTACTGCTGCATAGAACTCCATTGTGCAGATGTACCACATTTTCTCTATCCACTCGTCAGTTGAGGGGCATTTAGGTTGGTTCCAGCTCCTTGCTATTGTGAAGAGAGCTGCAATAAACATGGCCGTGCATGTATCTCTGTGGTGGCGTAAGTCTTGAGGGTACATGCCCAGGAGTGGTATGGCTGGGTCGGGTGGCAAGTTCATTCCAAGTCTTCCAAGGGTTCTCCACACTGCTTTCCATAGTGGCTGTACGAGTTTACATTCCCACCAGCAGTGGATGAGTGTTCCCCTTTCCCCACAACCTCTCCAGCACTTGGTATCATTTGTTTTCTTGATCCTAGCCAGTCTTATTGGAGTAAGATGATATCTTAAAGTGGTTTTCATTTGCATTTCCTTAATGATTAGTGATAATTGAACACTTCTTAAGGTGTTTGCTCACCATCTTCTAATTCCCACTTGTGAGGAGTCTCTGTTCAGTTCTTTGCCCATCTATTGGATGGGTCATAATTGGGTGTTTCCTTTATTCTTTGTTTTTTGAGTAGTTTTATATATTCTGGAAATCAATGCTTTGTCTGATGGTATCTGTCAGTGAAAGTTTCCTCCTCCAGCTCTGGGATTTTCTCTTCCTTCCTTGATTGTTTCTTTTGATATACAGAAAACTTTTGAGTTTAATGAAGTTCCCATTTGGTCAATTGTCTACCTTAATTCTTGTGCCGCTGTCTGATTTAGAAATCGTTTCCTAGCCTGTATCTTGTAGTCTGCTGCTGAACTTTTCTTCTATCCACCTTCAGAGTTTGGGGTTTCACCGTTGAAGGTCTTTGATCCATCTGTTTCACTTTTTTTTTTTTTAAAACAGGGTATATTTTGTAGGGGTTTAATTTCATTCTTCTACAAGGTGGTGATCCAAGTTTTTGGCCAAAACACTTGCGGAGAGGTGCTGGCTCTTTTCTCCAATTGTGGGCTTCTTGGCACCCTGTGTCAAATATAAGATGGCTGGAAATTGTAAGGTACTCAGATGTTGGAATCTTCGGGTTTGTTCCATTGGTCAACAGGTCTGTTTTTTTGTGCCAGTACCAGGCTGTTTTTTATGACTATAGCCCTTAGTAATAGTTTAAAATCTGGATAAGAGATCCCCCCCTGTAGCTCTTTTTGCTCAGGGTTATTTTGGCTATTCGGGGTCTTTTGGTTTTCCAAATGAATTTAAGAACTTTTTTTTTTTTTTTTTTGTTTTTTTTTTTTGTCTTTTTGAGACAGGGTCCCCGCCCTGTAGCTCTGGCTGGTCCTGGAACTCACTCTGTAAGACCAGGCTGGCCTTGAACTCACAGAGATCCAGCCCGCCTCTGCCTCCCAAGTGCTAGGATTAAAGGCGTGCGCCACCACGCCCGCCAAGAACTTTTGTTTCCAAGCCTGTGGAAGAAACTCTTGGGGATTTTGATTGGGATTGCGTTAAATCTATACAAGAGTTTGGGTAGAATGGACATTTTTACAATGTTAATTTTCCCAATACATGAGCATGGGTGGTTTTTTTTTGTTTCCATCTTCTGTCTGTCTTCTTCAGTTTCTTTCTTGAAAGGTTTAAAATTTTTTGTTGTAGAGCTCTTTGGTGTCTTGGTAGGTTTTTGTTCCTAGGTATTTTTATTGTTTTTGAGGCTATGTGGAGGGGGAAGGTCTCTTTGAATTCTTTTCTCCAGTTGCTTGTTCTTGGTGTAAAGAAAGGCCCATTGATTTTTTAAGGTTAATTTTTATCCTGCCACTTTGCTGAAGCTGTTAATCATTTCAGGAGTTTAGATTCCTCAGTTTTTTAGCAAGCTACTTCAGTATACTGGGTAATTGTGATTTGTTTTCTCAACTAATTGAGTATAATATTCTAATAGTAATTTATTTATTTATTTATTTATTTATTTATTTATTTATTTATTTATTTTTGAAACGGGTCTCCTTCTGGACCCAGATTTGGCCTGGAACTACACTAATGTAGGCCCAGGCGGGCCTTGAACTCACAGTATCTGCCTGCCCTGCCTACCTGAGTGCTGGATAAAGGCATGTGCCGCCACATGCCCAGCATAGTTTTTTTTTGTTTTTTTTTTTTTAAGACAGGGTTGGGCTGGAGAGATGGCCTAGTGGTTGAGAGTGCCAACTGCTCTTGCAGAGGACCCGGGTTTGATCCCCAGCACCCACATGGCAGCTGAGAACCGTCTTTAACTCCAGTTCCAGGAGAATTCAACACCGTCTTCTGACCTCCGAGGCACTGCGTGACACCAGTGCACAGACCTACATGCAGACAGTACATCATACACATACAAAATAAATAAAAAAAATTAAGACAGGGTCATGGTGTGTAATGCAGGCTGGACTCAGGATCGTATTCCTACCTTAGCCTTGTGAATTCGAGGATTAGTACTATATCTGGCCTCCCTTGTTGTTGTTGTTGTTAGGTCTTTTGAAACAGGGTCCACTGTGTAGCCCAGAGTGGCCTCCAACTTTCATCAGTCCTCCTGCCTCCGTCTCTCAAATTATATTTAATGTGCTACTTAATCTTATTTTTTACTTGTTTATGTTTAATATATATTTATTTTTATGTGTATAAGTAGATTGCCTGCAATGTAAATGCACCAGTGTCATGCAGTGCCCACAGAGGTCAGAAGACGGTGGGTGTCATCCCCTGGAAGTTGAGTTATGGATGCTTGTTAGCTGCCATGTGGGTGCTGGGAACCGAACCCAGGTCCTCTACAAAAGCAGCTAGTGCTCTTAAGCACAGAGTCATCTCTCCTGCCCCAGTACTTAATCTTTTTTAAAAGTACAGTTTTATTTTATTATTTTTTGTCTTTTTGAGAAAGGGTCTCCCTATAGCCCATCTGGCTTAGGACTTGCTATGTAGACCAGGCTGACCTTGAACTCTGTCTTCCAAGTACTGGAGGTAAAGGCCCGTGTGTGCTACCACATCCAGCAAAAAAAATGCAGTTTTAGACTGATAGAGTAATTGTGCAGATAGTACATGTAATTCCTTATACTTCCTCTTTCTTCCCTACCATTTTCTCTGTTGGTAACATATTAGTGTGATACATTTGTTAAAGCTGATGAACTCTTATTGATACTTTTTTCTTTTTCTTTTTTTTGTGAGATAGTCTCTAGAAGACCTTGTTTCTGTATATGGTTTATATTGTGGATTACAGCTTCAACATACGAATTTTTGGAGGATACAGTTCAGTTTATAGCAGACAGTTTGTGTATTCATTTACCTGTTGAAGAATATTTTGATTTCTTCTAAGTTTTGGCAATTATATATAAAGGTGCTATAACATTTGTGTGTAGCTTTTTGTGTGGATGAAAGTTTTCAGATCATTTGGGCAAATACCAAGGAACCCAGTTCCTGAGTCATATGATAAGAGTATGTTTTGGTTTATAAGAAGCTCCCCAACTGCCTTTCATAGTGATTATATTACTTATTTTGTATCTCCACTAGAAATGGATAAATATTTTTCTCTTTTCTAGCTGTTGGTGTTGTCAGTGCTTAGGAGTTTAGTCATATTAATAGGTGTGTGGTGGTATCTTGTTTTAACTTGTGATTTTCTGATGATATATAGTATTGAGTTCTTTCTATATGCTTATTTGCTATCTTTTATTTTCCCTCTTCTCTTCTCCATCTCTCTTACATTTGTGAAAAAGTCACATTTTTTTTTTTCTTAAAGCCACATGAGAGATACGTACCATGACAGGAGCTCCTGCCTGCTGCAGTTCCTTTTATGTTTCTAGTTTCTTCTGTGAAGGTTCTCTTCTCTTCCTTTCCTTGCACTAACCCAAACCTGATGCTTCCCCAGTGACACAGCTTTCCCTAAAGTCCTGGTGAGCAGTGGCTGTTTGGTTCTCAAAGCTTTTTACCACGGTACCCCTGAAGATAGCATAGGTATCTTCCTTGTCCTTTCCTGTTACTTCCAGAGCCATCTCCTTTCCTGAACCCTACAAGTAAGTATCCAGGAGGAAATCTTACTTTGTCACAGTGTGCAGTCTTCTACCTCCTTCTGTTGTAGTAATCTGCTGATCCTTTAGTCAATTCCACTTTTTGAAAAATTTAGGTCCCTTCTTAGTTTCTCCAACGTTGCTGCCATCAGGATTCTTAAGCTCTAGGCCAGTCATATTTCTCTGGTCGCCCTCTCCCTCTGATGATTGTTCTCGAACGCAGCCTCTCTCTTCAGCCACCGGCACCTCCTCTTTCATGAGCTGGTTCAGAATTTCTAACACTGCCTTAGCTCCTCACCTGCTGGCATGCTGGTACGTTTGCTTTCCCTTTTGATGCTGAAGATGGGCTTTTGTTCCTAGATAGAACCCAGCTTTCCTTGTGTGTTTTCGCTCCCTCCTTTATTCAAGAATATTACTAGTTAGTTTTCCTTCTGCTTCCTACAGCATCATTTCTCCTATATCTGTCAGCAAGCAAATATGTAGCTAGCTTCTTCAATTTAGAGACAGAGGAAAAAAATAGCCAGCCTTTAATCCCAGTACTCGGGAGGCAGAGGCAGGCGGATCTCTGTGAGTTCAAGGCCAGCCTGGTCTACAGAGCTCCAGGCCAGCTGGGACTAAAGGGAGATCCTGTCTCAAAAAAAAACAGCTCTTAAACTCTCTTCAGATGTATACCACCCTTCTTACTGTCACCAGATTCCCTTTCTCCTTTTCTTTCTCTTCTTTTTTTCTCAAAGGAATTCCTTAAAAGTTCATGTTCAATGGTGACTCCAGTTTTCTTCTTTTTTATTCTATCTATCTATCTATCTATCTATCTATCTATCTATCTATCTATCATCTATCATCTATCTATCTTTAGTGTGTGTGTGTGTGTGTGTGTGTGTGTGTGTGTGTGTATGGCACATGTGTGGAGGTTAGAGGACTACCTTTAGGAATTGGTTCTCTCCACCACATGGGTCCTGGGAGATCAAAATCATGGTAGCGAGTGCCGTACCCTTTTGACAGCTTGCTGCCCCCCACCCCCATTTTTCATCTTTTTTTTTAAGCCAGGCATGGTGGCACACGCCTTTAATTCTAGCACTTGGGAGGCAGAGGCAGGCGGATCTATGTGAGTTCAAGGCCAGCCTGGTCTACAGAGGAAGATCCAGGACAGCTGGGACTACAGGGAGACCCTGTCTCGAAAAGATCAAAAAAATTTATTTATTTATTGTTTTTTATGTGTATGAATGTACTGTCTCCATGTAGGTTGGTGCACCTGTGTTGTGCAATTATGCGGAGGTCAGAAGAGGGTGTTGGATTCCCCTGGAACTTGAGTTAAAGAAGGTTCTTAGCTGCCATGTGGGTGCTGGGAATCGAATTCAGGTCCTCTGCAAGAGCAGTTGGTGCTTTTAACCTCTGAGCCATCTCTCCAGCCCCTCATTTTTCATCTTAATAGGAATAAAATTTGGAGTTATGATCAGGGGAGGTCAAGATAGGGTAAACAGCAAGATCACTGGCAGAGAGGAGGTCCTTTTAAGAAGCAAACAAGTAAATAAATGGTCAAGGTGGAGGGAGGTGAGGTAAAAAAGCTTGCTAAGAAACCTAAAAAAAAATCTGTCATAGTTTATTATTGTTTACATGTTAAGGGAAGTCTAAATATAAGAATAGATAGTAGATTATAATACTTTATTATTTTTTTCAAAGCCAATGTTTTATTTGAAGCTCTGCATTTCAGACAAAATTACCTTACAAATCAAATCTAGACCTGCGTCCCCCTTCCTGTCCCCCCACCCCACCAGAGCTCATGCATTCTGCCAAACATGTTTTTCATCTTTTTCTCAGTCTGAAAATTCTCAATGCAGAAGTTTTCTGTTTCGAGCAGAAGTTCACCATTTCAGTCAGTTCTTTGACTCAGTCTTCTCTGTTGGTAATACTTTAGAGTAATGTGCTACTAGTTTCTAATGTGGTCTTCTGAAATAGTCTATAAATATAGAAGCCTACTTATCAGCCTACCTTCAGTTTTTTTTTAACTACAGAAGTTAAAAGATCAGTACATTGATACCTGCATTTCCCTTATCTTGATGTACCAAATATTAATATCCTTCACCACTTCCTTTGTGTCTCAGTGTTATCCAACACCCCTCACCACATGAAATGCAGACAGATAATGTGAAACTCCTAAATACTTTGCCATGTTTCTTAAGAACAAGGGATGTTTTGTTTTGTTTTGTTTTGTTTGGTCTTTTCGAGACAGGGTCTCCCTGTAGCCCCAGCTGTCCTGGAACTCACTCTGCAGACCAGGCTGGCCTTGAACTCACAAAGATTCACCTGCCTCTGCCTCCCAAGTGCTAGGATTAAAGGCATGTGCCACCACGCCCGGCAAGGGATGTTTGTTTTTAACGAACATGAGTACATGGCAGTATTTTTAGTTCTAAGCAGATCACAGTATTCTTTCTTACCTTGCATTAAATACAGTCATGTGTCACAACAAGGGACATGTTTGAGACATGTGCTGTGTGGCCATCATACTGTGGAAGGTGCTTATAAAACCTAGATTGTGAGCTGGGTGTGGTGGTGCACACCTTTAACTCCAGCACTTGGGAGGCAGAGGCAGGCCAGCCTGGTCTATATAGCGAGTTCCAGGCCAGCTGGGACTACAGGGAGACCCTGTCTCAAAACAACAAACAAAACAAAACAATGCAAAACAACAACAACACCCCCCCCCGACCGTGTAGTCTGTTATACACTTAGAGTGTATGGTATAAGTATATTATGGTATAGCTTGTGGCTCCTTTGGCCATCATGAACAAAAACAGTCTGAGATTAAATAAAATACAAGAGAAAATAATGCAGTTGAGACACAGTAAACATATAATGGGTATGTCTGCCAGTGTAACGTGGCAGAGTTTTACTGTAAGCTTTTTTCGTAAATATGTTATCTGAAGTATATGTCTGGTGGTCCTTTAAATGTTCTTTATGTGTGTTCCACCTTCTGCTAGATGTTCTTCTCCCTAGGCTAGGGCTCGCAGCTCTGCAAAGCCTTGGAATTGTCCCCGGCTAGCTGGGAAACAGTCCTAGCTTGAGCCCCAGCTGGGAGGATGAGGAGCAGTGGGAAGTGACCTGGAGAGAAAAAGGAAACGGACTCACAGAGACTGGGAGTAATTCTACAAGGGGGGAAAACTCGCTTTAATGTTGTAACTCAGGGTATTTTATACAGATCCTTGCAAGGGGGCTGGGACACACAGAGTTGGGGGATGGGACAGGCAGTTGGGACAAGCGGGGTTTCAGGCTATTTGCTCTAGATCAATGCTTTGCCCTAAGGCATCAAAGTCAGTTGGCACCCAGGTTTCACAGGTTTAGCAGGGGTCCAGGCTTGGAGGCTGCTTGCTGACTCTCTTAAGTGCTACTGCCAAAAGAATGCTTACATAGATAGACGGAACATATACTAAAATAAGGATAAAAGTGTTCTGTAGCAAATTCTACACTAGTAACACAGTTGTTGCTTATTATCAAGAATTATATGTATACTTTATGTAATTGTATACCACAAGGTAGGTTGTTTATGCCATCATCACCACAAATACCTGAGTATGCGTCATCACAAGACATTGTGACAGCTCTCCTGCCACTAGGTGACAGGGATTTTTCAGGTCTGTTACCATCTTTCAGGACTGTTGACCACATTTCTCTTTTTAATATTCTCCTCTTTTTTTTTTTTTTTTTTTTTTTTTTTTTGAGATGGTGTATCATACATTCTAGGCTCCTTTCCAATTTGCTATATAGCTGAGGATGGAGGATGACCCTGAACTCACAATCTTCCTGCTTACCCTCCCAGGTGCTAGGATTATAGGCATTGCCATCATGCCCAGTTTATTGCTGGGGACTGAACCCAGGGCTTCGTACCTGCTACACTCTTACTGACTAAGCTGTTCCCCAGCCCCTCAACAGGATTAGCAGGGTTTTGCCATGTAAACTGCAAACTCTTGATCCTCCCGTGCCTTGGCCTCCTGAGTGCTGGATTATAGACTTGTGTCACTATGTTTGGCCATCCTATTGTTTGCTTGCTTGCTTGTTTTTATTTTTTCAGGAAGGTCTTAGGGAGTCTAGGCTGGCCTTGAACTCACTGTGTAGCTGAGGATAACCTTAACTTCTGATCTTCCTGCTTCCTCCTGAGTTCTAGGATTACAGGTGTGTGCCATTCCTGGTTTATGTGGTGCTGGGGATTGAATCCAGGGCTTAATATATGTTGCATTCTACCTGCTGAGCTATATCCCCGCTCCCATCCTTAGTTGCTCTATTGAACAGAGCCTGCCAGGGGGCAGTAGCAGAAGCAGGGGGACTATTTGGTGGCTCCTGTAGGTATCTTCAGAGTTTATAGTGGTAGCTGTGGATGGACACATGTACATCCACAGATAGGTACACCCCTTTCGAGTTAAGATTTTGCTGGTCTTGAACTAGTGGGCTCAAATCATCCAGCTTCAGCTTCCCAAATAGCTGGGTTTGTAGGCCTGTACCACCATGTCCATCTGAGACACATGTTTTGAAATTCTGAAATAATTTCAAATCTATAGTTGTAAGAACACTACAAAGAGCTCATGCATGCTCTTCATTCAGATTTCCTCAAAAAAAATTTTTTTTTGGTCTTGTTGTGTCAAGGTCTCCCTGTAGCTTTGGCTGTCCAGGAACTTGCTATGTAGACCAGGCTGGCCTTGAAGTCACAGAGATCCATCTGCCTCTGCCACCCAAGCACTAGGATTAAAGGTGTGTGCCACCAATGCCCGGTGATTTCCTCAGTTTTTAAATTATGCTAGAGTTCTCTCTCTCTCTCTCTCTCTCTCTCTCTCTCTCTCTCTCTCTCTCTCTCTCTCTCTCCTCCTTACGTACTACAGTATGTATGACCTCCAGAAAACAAGCACTCCCCCGCCCCCCAGTCTTTCCTATGTTATTACAATGTTCTCCTTCCAGTGAGGAAATAAACGTTATAACACTGCCATTCCCTTCACTGAGACTATTTAGATTTTGCCATTTGTCTCAGTTGCTCCTTTGCTTTCTAGTCTAATCCCTCCTGCAAACACTCATTGCTTTTATTTGCCATGTCTCATTGGGTCCTTCAATCTGGAACAAGGTCCTTCGTCTTTTCCTGTCACTCATGTCCTTGATGCCTTTTAATTCTGGAAGATAATCATACCTGAGTCTATCCACGGTGTCCTGTGATCAGATCCAGGCCACATCTGTGGCAGGCATGCTAGAGACCTGATTCTATGCTCTTCTTTCTGTATTACATATAGAGTCACACGATGCTAGCCATCCCAAGTGCTTGGTCCTATGATGATAGTTAAGGTGCCATCTGTTGGGTTTCTCCACTGTAAAGTCAGTTTTTTCCATTTGCATTTTTATGAATATTTAGGGGGAGGATATTGTGATGTGACACCAATATCCTGTTGTTAATTTCTGTCCCCGTCTCTAGCCTCATTGAGTATGCCAGCACAAATTAACTACCTCTTCTGTGGTTGCCAGATGGGAGTTATCTGTCTTTATCCTGCCTTAGATTTATTAATTCATAGGCAGTACTTAAGCTGTTAGAAGGAGCTCTCCATCCCTTTCTCCCTCCCTTCTCCCTCCCTTCCTTTTCTTCTTTCTTCCATGTGAATTCATTGATTCCTGTTTTCTTAATGTGCTGTAAACATATGCTATCATTTTAATGTTCTTATTTTCTCAGATTTGATTACTGGGAGTCCATTTATATTCATGCCTTTGGTATTTTAACATGTTCTTTGTATGTATGTGTATGGGGTACCAAGGATCAAACCCAGGACCTTATGCTTGCTAGAGTGTTGCCAGCTCTTTTGATTATGTTCTTTTGCTGAGAATTTCCTTGTTTTCTAACACATGAAGATTTTCCAGGCTTATTCTGTACTTTCTCTAACATGCAATCAGCCATTTCTCCAGTAAGCCTCTTGGTGGTCTTTATTTAGTGGCAGACAGTATTTAGCATCCACTGCATTATTTTCATTGCTACTGGAATGTCATTGTACAAAAACCTTCCGGCAGACAGAGCTAGGAAATGAACATATGTCAATATGTGTACATATATAAATGTCTATAATGAACTACCCCTGCCATTCATTCTGAGACAGTTGTCATTCTGTAGCCCAGGCTTGCCTGGAGCTAGCAGTGTAGCCGAGGGTGTCCTGAAACTTATAGATTCTCCTTCCACTGCCTTATAAGTGCTAGGATTATAGGTATGTACACTATCCCTGGCTATGTGTATGTATGTATCTATCTATCTATATATATATCTATGTATCTCTATATGTATTTAAAAAATTAGTTCATTTACTAATAATTTCACTCTAACACTTATAGTTCTTTTAGCCTTTTCCTATCCATGTTTTAAAATCCTCCCTTAGACAGTGAGAAATCTCACTCCAGTTATTTTAGATATATAAAATCATTTGTATTATCATTTAACCTAGTCACTCTGCTAACTATTCATCTGCCAATCTGCTCTCCCTCCCACCAACTCCATTTCATTGGAGGCTAGGGCATATTGCCACCTACACGAGGCAACTTGCTCTCCCTCACCATGCTATTTCTTTGGCACATTGCTGCAGATGACTATGCATAAAACTCCCATCAACCTTACTGCTCTGCAGTTGCAGAAGCAGGCTTCTTTGTGTTCGGAAGGAAAGGGAAGAGAAAGACAAATAGGAAGAGAAGAAACGATGAGTTGAGAGGTAAGAAGCCAGATTATGGATATATATTTTGAATACAAGGTAGATAGGATTGCTAGTAGGTCTAATCTGAGAGCAAGGAAGAGAAGTAAACAGTGATTTCAGGGGTTTTGGCTTTAACCATTGGGAACATTGAATTGTTACTAACTGACAGTTAAAAACAATAGGAGGTTTGGCAGAAGTGATGAAGAGCTCAGTTTGGGATGTGCTAAGTTAGAGGTGCCTTTACACCTCCACAAGGAAGTGCATGTACTCTGTATACATATGTATCTTGACATTATTAGCTGAAGCTATATATTCAGGAATGCTTGGCTTATAGATGCTATTTTAAACCATGAGTTCAGTGGAGTTTCAAGTAGATTATCTTAGATAGAAAACTTTATTTTGGGGCTGGAGAGATAGCCTAGCTGTTAAGAGCACCGACTACTCTTGCAGAGGACCTGGGTTCGAACCCCAGCACCAACATGGCGGCCGAGAACCATCTGTAGCTCCAGTTCCAGGAGAACTCCAGTTCCAGGGGGAATCCAAGACCCTCTTCTGACCTCCGCAGCATTGCACAACACGGGTGCACAGACCTACATGCAGACTGTACATTCATACATATATAAAAATAAATAAAAAATTTTTTAAAAATCTCATTATGTTGAGCTCAAGGGTAATTTTATGTTACAGAGATGAGGATCCATTAAGTTATGGTCAGCCATTGAGTTGGAAGGAAAAATCAGGCTAATGTAGTGTTTTGAAAGCTAAGTGAAAAAAATTCTTAGATTAATATAAAGGGTCAAACTGTTAGATGCTCTTGATAGCTCAAGTGAGGTAAGGGCTGTGAATCTACCATTGATTTACCTATATGCAGGTCTTTGGTGAGTTAATCACTATTGTGTGTGTGTAGAGTGAGGAACTTGGTTGGAGAAGGATTAAGGAGGAATGGGAAGAAAGAAATGAGAGACAGAAAATGCAGAAATCTCACCAGGAGGTTCACATTACATTTAAGATACATACAGTCATCCGCTTATGGTTTTTGGCTCTGGAACTGAGTTTAAGATAGTCTCTTCTGACAAGTAGACCTTGCATTATTACTACCCATGTTTTTTTTTTTTTTTTTTTTTTTTTTTTTTTTTGTGTACTATTTTGCTTGAAGTTGGTGAAAGATTTCTGTCGTTGGCCAAATTATTGACTGGAAGTAGAGTTCATGCACATGTGCAGTGAGGAGATCACTGTAGCAGTTTCTGTAAAAGGAGGATCCAGAGCTGGAAAACCCTTTACAAGCTTCTGAACGGTTTAGTATGTGAGTGTGTTGCCTGCATGTGTGTAAGTGCACCCATGTCATGCAATCCCCTCAGAGGTCAGAAGAAGGTGTTGGATCCCATGGAACTGGGATTATGGATGGTTGTTAGCCATGATATGGATGCTGAGAATCGAACCCAGGTCCTCTGCAAGAGCAGTCAGTGCTCTTAACTGCTGAGCCATCTCTCTAGCCCCTACAAAACATTTTTAGTCTAGATTAGAGAATAGTCTTTTCTTGTTCATATTTTTTTGGTTTAGAAGGAAACCTTAGAAAATTAGAATATACTTCACTTTGCTGAAATGAATTTGGTGATTTAGGTGAGTGAATTTTTTATTATGTACATTTTTTTTTTGGTCTCTATGAGACAGGGTCTCCCGGTAGCCCCAGCTGTCCTGGAACTCACATTGTAGACCAGGCTGGCCTTGAACTCACAAAGATCCACCTGCCTCTGCCTCCCAAGCGCTAGGATTAAAGGCATGTGCCACCACGCCCGGCTCCGTGTACATATTTTTAAGATTTTATATGCATGAAAGTTTTATCTGCATGTATGTAAGTACACCATGTGTGTGTAGTGCCGATGGAGGCCAGAACACGGTGTCAGATCTCCTGGAACTGGAGTTACAGATGGTCGTGAACCGTCATGTGGGTGCTGGAAACCAAACCCAGCTCCTCTACAAGAGCAGCGAGTACTCCTAACCACTGAGCCATCTCTCAGCAGTGCTACAGATTCTGTGTGTGTGTGTGTATGTGTATGTGTGTGCGTGTGTATGTGGTGTATGAGTGTGTGCATGTTTGCATGTGTGCACATATGTGTGAGTGCAAGTGCATGTACATGTCTGTGCATGTATATGTGGAGACGAAAGGTGATGTTGGGTGTTTATTATTATTATTATTATTATTATTATTGGTCTTTTTGAGACAGGGTTTCTCTGTAGCCTCAGCTGGCTTGGAACTCCTTTTGTGGACCAGCCTGGCCTTGAACTCAGAGAGATCCACCTGCCTGTGCCTTCTGAGTCCTGGGATTAAAGGCATACACCACCACGCCTGACAGCCCACTTTATTATTTTTTAAATTAAAATTTATTTTGTTTTATGTGTATGCGTGATTTGCCTGCATACTTGTCAGAGCAGCCGTGCGGGGCATTGTCAAGCAGAGGCCAGAAGAGTACACAACATACCCTGGAACTGGAGTTACAGATGGTCGTGAACCGTCATGTGGGTGCTGGAAACCAAACCCAGCTCCTCTACAAGAGCAGCGAGTACTCCTAACCACTGAGCCATCTCGCCAGCCCCTATATATTTGGATTTTTGAGACAAAGTTTCTTACTTGTGGTTGCCAAGAAGTTTGGCATGGGACCTGATATATGGTGCTGAAAAAATGAACAGAGGGCCTGCGCAGTTTTTATGTCTTTGCTTTATTTCTATTTCTCCATCCACATGAACACTAAAGACACAGAGATCTCTGCTTTTATACTCATTAGAGTCACAGATGAATATTTATAGAACAATGAATAATAATAAAGTAGCCAGAATATAGTAATTCAGGGAAACACAAGCAGGGTAGCACTATCACTACAGCATGCCTTCTTGGGAACACCAAGTGTCTCTTAAGCTAGGGGAGTATCTACATTCTGGGAGATAACTCCTTAGCAAGCATTCTTGCATAAACTTTCTCCTGAGATAAGGCTGTCCAAGCGTACATGCTCAAGGTTACAGCTTAGTTTACCAAGCTTGACCTTAAAGCCATATGAGCATTATTTCACAGTCCCTACACTTACTGAACATAGAGCTTGTTAATTTGGCTAGGCTGGCCAGGAAGCCCCAGGATCCCCAGTGCTGCGATTACAGATGTGTACTGCTGTGCTCAGTTTGCTACAGGGATGCTAAGGATCTGAATTCTTGTCCTCACGCTTGCACAGCAACCACTTTACCTACTGAGCCGTCTTCCCAGTCCTACATAGAATTCTTTTATACCCTTAAGGAGTGGATGGCAGATAGACAGCACATGCTATTCCCCATTGTTCCTTCCTATTTGTACTGCTGACCAATCACATTTCTTTTTTGGGCTAAGCCCACGTGTATCATCAGTATTCTTATTAGCATTCCAGAGGGTCACAACCAGTTATTTCAATATAACATGATAATAAATCATTTAAAAATCCCTAGTATGAGTATTTAGTTCAAAAAGATAAAAATTTTGTGGAGAGCAGTACATAAATTAGAAACCAGTTTAGAGTTGCTTGCTTGTCATTCATCGTGTTTGAGTTGTTCAATAATAGCAATGGCTTATGGGAAACTCTAACAGAGCTGGCATAGGGATGCAGTACTTGTTCTCCTGTCAGATCATTGAATTGACAATGTCTCGTCCCCCCCTTCTTTCTTTTTTTAGAGTCTACACTGTTTGCTGAACTTGGTTATTTCACAGACACTGATGAGGTGCAATTCAGTGCAGCAAATGAGACTTATGTAAGTACTTACTGGAGGAGATAGACGGAATAGTATGAAATTTAGTCTTTAATTAGTGCAGGTTAATCAGGACTGTAGGTCTAAGCTAGTAGTTTAAGTAACATCATTAAATATGAAAATGAGCAGCTATTTTGTAGTTGGTAAATGCAAGACTATAGAACTGCATAGGTGTTGATTTGAGAAGACCTGTTTCACCAGGGCTGCATGACCTTGGAAAAGTTAGACAGCCAGCTGTTTTTAGCCTACACTGGCTTGGAACTCATTGTATAACCCTGGCTGGTCTGGAATTTACAACCACTTCTTGCCTCAGCCTTCAGAGTGCTGGGATAATAGGCGTGAGCCACCAGCCCTAGCCCTACTTCCGTTTTAGCAGATACTTCCTACATATAGGAAATAGTATAGTATGAAGAGGTGTGTGTGAGTCATGGATCCAGTCAAGGGGAACTTGCCAGTTTCTTTTTTTAAAAGCTCTGAAAATTAGTTATATCTCTTTGGTTGGTCAGAGATCTATGTAAAAACTGTTACCGTAACATATTGAGCCCTCAAAATAACTCAGACCCCCCCTTTCTTGATTACTACATGTAAAGCTGGTTGGAATGTTGTCTTATTCTTTATTGTTTTACTTGGAGAGTAATTTAAGTGAACAGAGTTATTTATTAACCAGAGTAAATTATTAACCATTAATTTATAGTCAAGTTAAATGTAATTTCATTTATACTCTTAATGTCTTGAATACAAAAATATGTATTTGCTTAGTGAGTTTAGGATATTTCTTGAATGGTTTTACTGTTTTATTGTGACTCCGGAGAAGAGACCAAAACCTTTGTTATATTTTTTGGATCAGTCCATAGGATTTTAATGGTTTATTTACTCTTATGAGATGCTCTAATCATTAAATTGGATTTTTTTTTTGGTCTTTTCAAGACAGGGTCTCCCTGTAGCCCCAGCTGTCCTGGAACTCACTCTGTAGACCAGGCTGGCCTTGAATTCACAAACATCCACCTGTCTCTGCCTCCCAAGTGCTAGGATTAAAGTCGTGTGCCACCACGCCTGGCTAAATTGGATTTTTAATGGCTGATTGACTAAGTAACTATTTTTTGTGACCTCTAGATCCTAAACAAAATGGTATATTTAAAAAAAATAATGTAAAAAAACTGTGTTAAATCTGAAAAATTCAGGGAAATACTGGTATGATTTTATTTTATTATTTTTTTTATTAATTTTATGTATTTCTGTATGTGTATGAATGTACTGTCTGCATGCAAGTTTGTGCACCCGTGTCGTGCAATGCTGCAGAGGTCAGAAGAGGGTCTCGGATTCCCCTGGAACTGGAGTTCTCCTGGAATTGGAGCTTCAGACGGTTCTCGGCCACCATGTGGGTGCTGGGGATTGAACCCGGGTCCTCTGCAAGAGCGGTCGGCACTCTTAACCACTAGGCCATCTCTCCAGCCCCATATGATTTTATAACTAGTATTCTGTTACTTTATGTAAGACACTAAATCTTTCAGTTGCCTAGTTTTTCTATTACATGAAGGAATTGGATTAAATGATTTCTGAGAGAGCTGGTGCTTTCCTTTGTCCATACTTTGGAGAATTTTCTATGAGAAGAGATTAAAGAGACAGAGTATATAGCTATAAATGGCACTGTGTTTCACTTTACATAAAATGGACCTGTTGAATTTCCAACCAGATAAAATTATTTCTTAAAAAATCTTTTGATTGCTGGGCATGGTGGCACACGCCTTTAATCCTAGCACTTGGGAGGCAGAGGTGGGCGGATCACTGTGAGTTCAAGGCCAGCCTGGTCTACACAGTGAGTTCCAGGACAGCTGGGGCTACAGGGAGACCCTGTCTCAAAAAGATTAAAAAAAAATTCTTTTGATTAATTTTTTTGTTTTATGTGTTTTGCCTGCGTGTGTGTAAGTGGATCTGTGTCATGCAGTGCTTACAGAGGCTAGAAATGAGTGTCAGATCCCCTGGAACTGGAGTTACAGATGGTTGTTAGCCACCATGTAGGTGTTGGGAACTAAACCTGGGTTCTCTGCAAGAGCAGCCAGTGTTCTTAACCACTGAGCCATTTCTCCAGTTCTATAAAATTCTTTAAATTTTTTTATTTGTTTATTTTTAAAATTTTATGTATATGAGTGTTTTCCCTGAATGTATGTAAGTGCACCCATGTTGCACAATGCTTGCAGAGGCCAGAAGAGGCCATTGGATTCCCCAGAACTGGAGTTATGGCTGGTTGTTGGCTGCCGTGTGGGTGCAGGAAGCTAAACTGTCCTTTGCAAGAGCAGCTAGTACTTTTAAACACTGAACCACCTCTCCATTCCCCAGATAAGTGTGTTGCCTACAAGTATGTAAGTGCACCCATGTCCTGCAATATCCATGAACGGTGTTGGATCCCCTGGAACTGCAGTTATGGATGTTGGATGATTGTTAGCCACTATGTGGGAGCTGGGAATCAAACCCAGGTCCTCTGCAAGAGCAGCCTTAACTGCTGAGCAATCTCTTCACTCCCAGTATTTGACTCTTTTAACTGAGGGATGAGTCAGAAGCATTTCTGAAGCAGATTATGCTCTCTGTTTTACACACTTGAATGTGTTGCTAGCAGTCAGGCAAACAACATTGCTAAACTTACTTAGATCTTTAGAGTTCTCTTATGACAACAGACACTTTTGTGAGTCTTTAATGGTCTTTTCCACAGACTAAGACTTTTTTGTTGTTGTTGCTAAAAGTACAGAGTTGTTTAATGTTTTGATGTAGGGACTTAAATAGAAATAAAGTAAAAATAGATTGTTTTTAAAAAAGAGTTTCTTTCATGGGCTAGGTATGACAGTGCATGTCTTTAATCCCAGCACTTAGGAGGCAGAGGGAGGCAGATCTCTGTGACTGAAGCCAGCCTTGTCTACACAGTATTCCAGACTAGTCTCAAAACAAAACACTTCTTTCATGATTGAAGTATTTTCTTCTTAGGCGAACTTCCATACATTTTCTTCCTATGCCTTAAGGCAGGATTTACTTAATTAAGAGCAATCTAATAAAAGTTTCCTCTCTTTTTGTTAAATTATCAATAAAATAAGCCATATGATAAATATCTTAAAATAATAGTTTCAGAAGTTATTAACAAATGGTTGCGGTTGAGATCTCCTGAGCCCAGCGGAAGGTACCACCCGCCCCACCCCCCCGCCAACTGAGATTACGAAGAAGCATCTGAAGGAGGCAAGCAAAGCAAGCCTTCAACACAGTGAAGAGGCATTTAGGACTCACATTGGAATACAGGCAAGGAGAAGCCCATATGCCAGGATCACGAAGAAGAGACTACACTGGAAAGGGGCAGGATAATCCCACACCAAGCTTTACCAACCCTATGGAAGACTCCTGCAGTGGGATCCCTCTGGGGATGCCCCAGGACACAGACATCAGAAACACAATTGGGAACATACTTAAAGAACTACAAGATCATAAAGAACAAATTAAAGAACTAAGAAAAGAGAATGAGGACCGAGAGAGAGAGAATGACAAGCTCCGGAAGGAAGTAGAAACACTGAAAAGATCCCATGCTGAAAAAGAAAAAGAAACCAACCAGCAAACAAAAGAGCTACAAAAAGAGATCGAGAAGCTCCAAAAAGAAATAGAAACACTAAAGAAATCAGAAGAGGAAATGAAAAAGGAAATCAAACACTCATCCATTCAAGAGGAAAGGAATGAAAAAAGCCTCAGAAGCAGAATGGAGGAAGCAGAACAAAGAATATCAGACCTGGAGGATAACACAGAACAACTAAAAACCTCAAGGAAAGATTATGAAAAATTTAAAAATACACAAAAATGGAACAACCAGGAGCTGTGGGACACTATGAAAAGATCAAACCTCCGCATCATAGGAATAGAGGAAGGAGAAGAATCCCAAGAGAATGGTATTGATCAGATCTTCAACAGAATAATAGATGAAAACTTCCCCAAACTAAAAAAGGACAAACCAATACCAATACAAGAAGCACATAGAACTCCAAACAGACAAGATCAGAAAAGAAATTCTCCA
>VZQC01004878.1:4750781-4771211 GCA_009823505.1 Rhizomys pruinosus | reverse complement strand
TCCAACTAAAAAAAGCCCAGCACCAGAGGTTTCACAGGCAGAATTCTATTAAAACAATTAAAAAATAAAAAGAACTAAAAAAAATAAATAAACTTAAAAAACAATCAGAGGAATTATCTCCCAAATTCCTTCATCATGAAGCAACTCCCACTCTAAATTCCCAAAAACCAGGAAAGATACCAACTAAAAAGGAGAATTATAGACACATCTCCCCTCATGAAGCACAGATGCCAAAATTCTAAACAGAATACTGGCAAATCGCATACAGACCCCACATCAAGAAGGATCATCATCATGACCACAAGTTGGATTCATACCAGAGATGCAGGGATGGATGGTTCGAACATACGAAAATCAATAAACATCATTCAAACACATAAACGGAATCAAAGACACAAAAACCACACCATCATCCAATTGATGCTGAAAAAAGCCTTTGACAAAATCCACCATCTCTTCATGCTTAAGTCCTAGAAGGAATTGATGTGGAGGGAACATCCTCCATGTAACCAAAGCCATATTAAGGAACACCACAGCCAATATCGCTCCTAAATGGGGAAATGAAAAAAACATTCCCTTTAAAGGTAGGGAACTCGGCAAGGCTGCACCCCAGTCACCACTCTCTTCAATATAGTGTTGAAACACTTGCTAGGAAGCAATAAGGCAAGGAAACAAAGGAATATAACGAGTACTAATTGGAAAAGAGGAAGGTAAACTACCTATTTTGCTGATTGATATTATTGTTACCTTAAGGGATGCAAAACAACTCCACCAGAAAACTCCTAGAACGATTAAACAGCTTTCAGCAAAGTGGCAGATACAAAATACCTTTTAAAAAATCAATGGCCGTTCTTTACACCAAGAACAAGCAAACTGGAGAAAGATTCAAAAGAACCTTCACCACTCACAATAGCCCTCAAAACAATAAGATACCTAGAAACAAACCTAACCAAAGACACCAAAGACCTTCTACAACAAAAATTTTAAACCTTAAAGGAAATTGAAGAAGACCTTCAGAAGATGGAAAAACCCTCCCATGCTCATGGATGGCGGAAAATTAAACATTGTAAAAATGTCCATTTTTACCAAAACCTGTATAGATTTAATCGCCAATCCCAATCAAAATCCCAAGAGTTTCTTTCACAGGCTTGGAAAAAAAAGTTCTTACAATTCATTTGGAAAAAGCAAAAGATCCGAAATAGCCAAAACACCCTGGGTGTAAAAGAGCTACACAAGGGGATCTCTATACCAGACTTCCAAACTATACTTACAGGGCTATATGGTCATAAAAACAGCCTGTACTGGGCACAAAAACAACCGTGTGACCAATGGAACAAAACCGAAGATCCAATCTAGGAACATACAATTTCAGCCATCTCAATTTGACAAGGGGGCCAAGAAAGCCACAATGGAGAAAAAGACAGTATCTCAGCAAGTTGGTGTTGGCAAAACTGGATCACCACTTGTAGAAGAATGAAATTAAAACCCCCACCTCTGACTTCCTGTACAAAAAGTCAACTCCAGATGGATTTTAAGACCTCAGTGAAACCCCCCAAACTCTGAAGGTGATAACAGAAAAAAGTGGCAGCAGATACAAGACATAGGATAGGATAGGACTCCTAAATCAGACAGCAGCTACACGAAGAATTAAGGTCGACAATGCAAAATGTGACCTCATCAAAACTCAAAAGCTTCTTACATCAAAAGAAACACTTCAAGGAAGTGAAGAGAAATCCCACAGAGTGGTAGGAAACCTTCACTGCAGATACATCTGACAAAGCAATGATTTCCAGAGTTATATAAACCTACTCAAAAAACAAAGGAACAAAGAAACAATGACCCACTCAATAGATGGAGGCCAAAGAACTGAACAGAGACTTTCACAGTGAAGGATTAGGAGATGTCTAAGAAACCCTCAGAATGTTTCAACCTCATAGTCATTAAGGAAATGCACAGATGAAACCACTTTAAGATATCATCTTTACTCCAATAAGACTGGCTCAGATCAAGAAAAACAAAATGATACCAAGTCTTGGAGGAGAGGTTGTGGGGAAAAGGGGAAAAAACACTCATCCACTGTGGGGGGAATGTAAAACTTGTACAGCCTATTTCTTGTGGAAAGCGTGTGAGAACCCTTGGAAGACTTGGAATGAACTTTCACACCCGACCCACCATAACCACTCCTGGGCATGTACCCTCAAGGACTTACGCACACCACAGAGATACATGCAACGGCCAGTTTATTGCGCTCTCTTCACAATAGCAAGGAGCTGAGCACCAACCAAACGCCCCCTTCAACGACGACGTGGATAAAAAATGTTGGTACATCGCACACATGGAGTTCTATGCAGCAGTTAAAGAAAGATAACATCACGAGCTTTGCAGGAAAATGGCTGGAGCTACAGGACATCATGCTTGAGTGAAGTAACACAGTCCCAGAAAACAAAAACGAAGAATGGTATCCTTCATTATGGATGCTAGTCCCAATTACCCAGTTGTAAGTATTTCTTGTGGTAGGGCCCCCTGCGCTTTTGTCACAAAGTGTTGGGGCGTAATCCATTTTGGAACACAAACAACAAACAAAACGAACAGAATGCATCAAAGCAACTGACTGAAACAGCGAACTTCTACTCCAAAACAGTTCACTTCCCCATGGAAAATATTGAGGAATTAAATTAAGGATGACAAAGCGATGTTGGCAGAATGCATTGAGCTCTGGCGGGGGGTGGAATGGGCGGGAACACAGGTCTAGATTTGTTAAAAAATAAATAAATTACAAAAAAAAAAAACAAAAACAAAAAAATAAAACAAACAAACAAAAAACCAAATGGTTGCTAACCAAGACCAGATGGATTTTTACTTGTTGCTTATGGCTTACTTTTTGTATTGCTGATGTTCATTATCTGTCACATTGAGTTGGTACTGACTGCTTCTTGACCTTACTGCATTGTTTACTTTTGTTCATGTTTTCTGAAACTCCAGACACTTTAAGAAAGTACAGCTTGGTACTCTCTTGATCTCAAACTCATATGAGGGCACCGAAATCATGTGGCAGTTGTTTTTTATGTAGGTAGTATATATAGGGTGGTTATTCAAATAATCCAGAATAGTTTTACTTTTAAGAAAAAAAAGACGTCAGGGGCTAGAGATGGCTTGGTGGTAAAGAGCATTGGCTGCTTCTGCAGAGAACCCATTTTTGATTCCTAGTACCCACATGGCAGATAAACAATTCCCTGTAGCCCAATTGTCCAGGAACTTGATGCCCTCTTTTGAACGCTCCACAAGGCATTGCATGGACATGGTACACTTACACACATGCAGGCAATACACTATACTCCATAAAATTAAAAATATTTAAAAATCTATGAGCTGGGTGGTGCGCACACGCCTTTACATCCTAACTTGCGGAGGATGGAGGATGGTGGATTACTGTGAGTCAAGGCCGCCTGGTACACACAGTGAGTTCCAGGCACAAGCTGGGCTACAGGGAGAACCCTGTCTCAAAAAGACCAAAAAAAAAAAAAAAAAAATTGAAATAATTAATACATAAAAAGAAACAAATGGAGTGCCTCTAAGATGTATGTTACCTCTTATTCAAGTAAATTAGCTTTGTATCCCAGGAACAAAAAAAGTATATATTTAAAAATTTTGTCCATGCATACATGCATGCGTGCGTGTATGTGTGTGTGTGAGGAGCTACATATACACTATGGTGCACATGTAGAGGTCAAAGGACGATTTCAAGAATTGGTTCTCTCTGTCATATTGGGTTGAACCAGGTCCTCAAGCTTGGCAGCAAATTCTTTCCTTGGTGAGCCATCTGGTCAGCCCTGAACATTTTAATTTATTTATTTTTTAATTTAATTTATTTATTTATGTGTATGAATATACTGTCTGCATGTTTGTGCACCTGTGTCATGCAATGCCGCGGAGGTCAGAAGAGGGTGTCAGATTCCCCTGGAACTGGAGTTCTCCTGGAATTGGAGTTACAGACGGTTCTCAGCCACCATGTGGGTGTTGGGGATCGAACCTGGGTCCTCTGCAAGAGCAGTTGGTGCTTTTAACCGCTAGGCCATCTCTCCAGCCCCAGCCCTGAACATTTTTAAAATTCATACACGTAAATAGCAGTAGCAAAAAAGAAGGACTTACTCTATTTGTGACTCTTATCTAGTCATTGTCTTTATGATTCCACATTGTTTTATGCTGTATTCATGTTCTTTTATATTCAGAGATGATATTATGAAGAGGCATTTATTTGGACATGTTTTCTTCTTCTTTTTTTTTTTTTGTCTTTTCAAGACAGGGTCTCCCTGTAGCCCCAGCTGTCCTGGAACTCACTCTGTAGACCAGGCTGGCCTGAAATCACAAAGATCCGCCTGCCTCTGCCTCCCAAGTGCGGGGACCCTCTCCGTCCCAGCTCCGTCCTTGGGCTGGTCCTCGAGGGGATCGGGGAAAGGTGGGTGCGCTGTCCGCCAGCCCTGCAGCTTCCCACTCCCGGAGACAATCAGACACGACAGGGACTCTGGTCAAGCCAGATCTCAGTTTATTGTAGGCAGCACAGCAGTTATAAAGGCAAACGTCACAAAGAGATGTCCAAGGCGCGAAACGGGGAACCAATGATCTTAAGGGTCAAGGCAGCACGCAGGCTGCATTCCAAGCAGCTTAACGGCAAGCATGGGCTGATCACGAGCTGTCCACGAGCGAGGAAATAGCTACGGCCAATTAGAAAATTTTTAAAACAATTTTGACTGCGCCTACCTTGCTTCCTTCAGGCGCCGTCTTTTCTAGGCAAGTCCTATTAATTTGTAAAGGCCCTTTACCAAGTGCTAGGATTAAAGGCGTGGACATGTTTTCTTTCTTTTTTTTTTCTTTTTATGTGCATTTATTTTATGCTCAGTTTATTCCCTTGCCATAAGTTTTTGTTTCTTCAGTTTCTTCTGGGATATCTTTTTCTTCTGTGCAACCTCCTCTTCAGGCTTAGGAACAATTTGTTCTTTTTCAGTGAGGATCATTTCAATATGGCATGGGGAGCTCATGTATGGGTTAATCCCACCATGAGCTCTGTAAGTCCTGCGGCGCATCTTGGGTGATTGGTTCACCTGGATATGCTCAATGACTAGGGAGTCTACATCTAAACCCTTAAGTTCAGCCTTACTCTCTGCATTTTTAAGCATGTGCAGCAAAAATTCAGCACTCTTTTTGGGCCACCGACCTTGTGTCCAGCCCCACTGTTTGGCCTGGGCACAACTACCAACTCCTCCATTGTACCGCTGGAATGGCACACACTGCTTCTTTAATGTGACGTCTTTCAGATACTTGGTGGCTTTTCGGATATGCATACTCTTGATGGCCTGGGCAGTTTCACAGGTGTTCTTAAAGTGAACACAAAGATTTGAACCCCTTGATTTACATGATTTTTTTAGGGTTTTTCTGGATCAAGAGAATAGCAAACCATTTTCACAGGTCACCTTAGGCTGCTTACAGGAAGAGGGACATGTTTTCTTTATTATTTTTTTTCTTTTTCTTTTTTGGTCTCTTTGAGACAGGGTCTCTCTGTAGCCACAGCTGTTCTGGAACTCACTGTGTAGACCAGACTGGCCTTGAACTCACAGACATCCACCTACCTCTGCCTCCCAAGAGCTGGGACTACAGGCCTGTGCCACCACGTCCGGCTACATGTTTTCTTTAATGTCAATAGGAAACTCAATTTTGTTGGAGCTCTGTTATGACAAAAGACACTTTTTGTGACTATTTAATGGTCTGTTCCTGCCGAAAAGAATAATTCTACCTAATCTTTTAGTTATTGAATTCATTACATCTTCTAGTTGTAATTGTTGTCCTTCAGTGAATCAAAATTGGTTAAAAAACAAAAAACTAAATTGGTTTATCTCTAGGTCTTCCAAGATTTATTTGTCAGATGAATCAGTTGACTTAGAAAATTCTTTTTATTAGGTTAGGTAATAGCAATTATATTATTTATGGTAAATTGTATCTGATAGTTTTATTTCAATATGTATGTATTCTATTTTAATTTTTTGGTGATTTGAAACTTACAGGAAAATAATTTTGATCATCTTAATTTTGATTTGGACTTGATGCCTTGGGAATCAGACATCTGGAGCTCCAGCAGTCAGTTCTGTACAGGTAACAGTGGGCTTCACTCATTTTTTTTTTGTCTTTTTGAGACAGAGTTTCCCTGCAATCTCAGCTGGCCTGGAACTCACTATGTAGACCAGGCTGTCCTTGATCTCACAGAGATCTGCCTTCTTCTGTCTCCCAAGTGCTGGGATTAAAGGCTGTCCTCAATCTCACAGAGATCTGCCTTCCTCTGTCTCCCAAGTGCTAGGATTAAAGGCATGTACCACCATGCCCCGCTGGTGTACATTACTTGAAAGTGCTTTAAGCAAACTTATAATTTGGTAATACTCAGAATTAAGTGGTTCAAAATCTCCTAGGGGACTATATATCCTATTTCTGGCTTGGCAGTACAAAAATAAATTTCTTACCAAAATGAATATGAACAGTTTCATACTTATCTTTCAGCAGTATAACGAATAAATAATTTATATCAGAAACAGAAATATTGATTTTAGAACTAAGAGATTAATCCACATAGGATTAATTATCCATACATCTCTCTCCAACCCATAATAGTAATATGTTTTAAAAAATATTTATTCCTTTTTTTTATGTGTATGCATGTCTTGCCTGCATGTAGGTAGGTGCGCCTATGTCATGCAATGCCCACAGAGGTCAGAAGAGGGTGTTGGATCTCCTGGAACTTGAGTTATGGATGGGTTGTTAGATGCCATGTAGGTGCTGAGATTTGTACCTGGGTCTTCTGCAAGAGTAGCCAGTGCTCTTAACAGCTGAGCCATCTCTCTAGCTCCCAATAGTAATATTTTTAAGGGAGCTGGATAAGGGTGGGGTTGAGTGTGCTAAAATAACCTGGAGCAGATTGTCACTGATAGGGTAAAACTCACAGGGACAGAAAATCCTTTTTCATATCCTCTAATCTCCTTGTAGGGTTCTCTATCAGCAGTGCTAAAGTGGAAGCCAGCTTAGGAACATATTAATAATTTGTATCAAAGATTATAGGAATTAGACTTGAAGTTGAGAGTTAGTAGATAATTAGCACATTGTGTCATATTAATTCTTACCTCCCTCTACCCTGCCTATTCCTCTTTATAGTAAGTACTTATTTATATTGCTCATTCTGCCTTCCCTGATAGAATATGGGATGCATGAGGCCAGGGTTCTGGTTTCCTGGGTTTCCCTTCCAAATTCCTGATGCATAGATTCTGGTTAACCTAATAAAATGCTTGTTGTTTTAAGATGACCAGATTTAGTTACACAGCAGTAACCAGAACAGAGGGTTGGGGATATAGGTCAGTGATAAACACGTTTACCTAGCATGCTCAGGCCCAGAGGTTGACACGCAGCACCTAAAAAGCAAAAAACCAAAACCAACCAACCAACAACAAAAATGTGCAGAGAACAGTGAGGGAAGGCAGGAAGTGAGCAAGGCAGGTGAGTACATAAGATGAAGGCAAATAGGTAGAAGTTCAGGCAGGAGAAATTCAGATGGCAGAATATACTGGTTATATTTCTTTTCTGTTTGGGGGGGAATCATTTCTTTTTGTATATGGCATAATAATCAGAAGGTAAAATAGTTCATACAGCAGAAAGGGTTTCCCCTTCCTTGTACTTCTTAGCCAAGAGAAAGAGACACAACTATCATTACCAGTTTATTCTTTTTACTTTTCCAGAGAATAAGGATAGTTGCAAGTAGATATATACATGTATGACTTACTGTACAAATGGAAGTGTACTGAATACATTTTTCTGCATCTTGAGTTTTTAATTTAAATAATATATTTTGGCAACATTTCCTTCCCTATTTGATTGAATTTTAAGAGTATATTTTATCTTTCTTATTTGTTTTATTCTGATTTATGTGGATTGGTGAGAAAAACCTTTACTCAATGTTTTTGCAGTTAAAGATATTAAGGCAGAACCTCAGCCACTTTCTCCAGCTTCCAGTTGTTCAGGCTCTTCTCCTCGGTCAGTAGACTCTTGTTCTTCAACTCAGCATGTTCCTGTAAGTAGCCAGTCTTTTATATTGATTTGAGTTATATGCCATCTGAAAATACATATACGGAAAAAGCAGTTGATATTCATTAAGTGTTTCAAGGAACCTCTTCTCCTGAGGAAAATGAGACTTGACAGAGGGACTTGTGGGAGGTAGAAAGTTGTTAGCATCATAGCTTTGGTCTCTTCCCCTTAAATTCTTGCATCCATAATGTCTATTAGTTTTTGCTTATTGTTCACTGCTTTTTTCTCCCTGCATTTCTCTTTCCTTCCTTTTAGTATGCACAGTCTTTAAGGACGTAGAAGATGTAAGATTGTCAGTTTTTATAACTCCTGAGTCAGAACCGAGGATGATGATCCCTTTAGTTTAGGATTTCCTAGCATTATCTTTTGAATAAGATAAGATTTTTAGAAAGGTCTGATAGCTCCTTAAGAGTGCTTCCCTCTACACCAAGACTAAAGCTTTGAGGGCAAGAAAAGGAAGTGTCTGACTTAGGTAATTGTGAAAGGTAAAAACAGAAAAAGAAAAATCAAATCAATATTTTACATATTATCTTTCTTGGAAATTGAGGTATCTTCACCCTGCCAACTAAATTCCGGTGATTTATTCATTTAATATCCCTTTATTGTATTGTATGTATTAGTGTGTGTGTGTGTGTGTGTGTGTGTGTGTGCGCGCGCGCGCGCCATAGTGTGTGTGCAGAGGGCAGTCTTTGGGAGTTGGTTTTCTCCACAGAGAAACAGAGAGAGACATAGGTCCACTGTGTCCAGGGAACTATTTGAGGCCTCAGGCGTGCACAGCAAGCACTTTCACCTGCTAAGCCATATCACTGGCCCTCTCTTCATGTAATATTCGTAAGATTCTTTTCTGCTTTTTCCAGGCCATCATCATCTCACTTGGATTAAGCCTATAGGATTTTAACTGATGCTTTGCCTACCAACTCCCTGAACATTTTTTGTAAAGTCATCCTCAAAGATAAATCTTTGCTTGTTTTTGATGACACACAACTTCAGTTTCTCCTATTATTAATGATGTATACTTTAACAGTTGATAGGTAGTGTCTACGAGATTTTTCAACTGTGAAGTTGCCAGTTGCGAGTATTTTGTGAGAAGGTACTTCAAAATTATGTAAAAGTACTGTTGTTTAAAGAAATTTCTTTTTACATTTACGTATTTATATTTTTGTGTGTTTATGAAGTATGTATATGTGTGTGTATTGAAAGTTCTTTCTACCATGAGGGTTCTGGGGATTAAATTCAGTGCCTTTGCACCATCTCGCCATCCCCCAAATACATTCTTCATCAAACTTTATATTTTATTTGTTATTTTTGGTGTAGAGTCATTACTTCCTATTTTATTGAGGTTATACCCCCTTACTATGATTATTTATTCTGATTCTTACGTTGTCTCGTATTTGCTTAGTGGGAGGCCATTCTGTTGGCTCCTATGATCTTTTACCACTTTTCCACTGAGCCTTGACCATCCCACATCAAGGCTCTTTCCCCTATCAATGCTGTACCTTTGCTGTGACTCCTTTTAATCGATGATCCCCTATGTGAATTGAGCTCTGATAGTCCATCAGGCCCAGATGTCTGGCTTGCATCCCCATCTAGTGGCTAATGATGAAATTATTCAGAAAGGACTTTTCTCAGTGGCTGTTAATACAAATTTATCATAAGATTTTATTTTTAGTATTTAAGTCTTCGATACATTGAAAATTGTCTTAGTATGTGACAGAAGATACAGTTTCAACTTTTTGTTTCTTCAAATGATTATCAAAAAGTTTATTCCAATATCATTTATTAAAAAGTTCATTATTTTTCTCGCTGATTTCAATTATATGCGTGTATTTTGAATTTGTACAAGTGGGATTATATCTCGTATTTAAATATTTGTTATATTACACTTATCTATTTTGGCTTATTTATTTTTTTGTTTATTTTGGTCTTTGAGACAGGGTCTTACTTTGCAGTTCAGGCTAGCCTCTAACTCATGACCCTCTGCCTCAACCCCTTGAGTGATGAAGTTGTAATTGTGTACCACATGCCTGACTCCTATTTACTTTTTTAAAGATTAATTCATATTACTCTGTAAATATCAAATCTGTTGCATTTAACTGCACATTTAAANAGCCAACTTGTTATGTAGGTGTTGATATCTAGACTCTGGTCTTATGATTGTGGAACAAGAACTCTTAACTGCAGGCCCCATCTCTGTAGCCTCCTTTTTTTTCTTTCCTTTGAGACAGGGTCTCCCTGTAGCCCCAGCTGGCCTAGAACTTGCTCCGTAGACCAGGCTGGCCTTGAACTCACAGAGATCTGCCTGCCTCTGCCTCCCAAGTGCTGGGATTGAAGGCGTGTACCACCACTCCTGGCCATTTCAATATATTTTATCCATACCATGTAACTATTGTCAGAAATATTCTCTGTGGACCTATGTGAGAATTTCTTTGGGATGTATGTCTGGAGCAGGACCTGGATGGTAGGCCACACAGATACTCAGCCTGATAGTGCTTGCTTACAGTTCTCAGGGGCTGCTACAGCTCTGCGGTAGGCTCCTCAGCAGTGTTTTGGATCCTTGTAACTTCTCTGCTAATGCTTGCCGTTGTCTGGTTTTCTTTTCTAGTTGGCAGATCTTTCTTTCTGTTGTTCTTATTGCTTTTGTTTTGGTTTCCATTTCTTTGATCACTCCTTGTTTTGAACATGTCTCTACAGTTGTGTTATGGAAGTTTGTTCTACTATAAATTGTTTATTCCTGTCTTTTGATAAAATCAGTTTTTCTGCTGATTTATTGCCTTTTTCATGTTTATTTGCAAGAATCTTATGCATGGTTAGGATAAACTTGTGTGTGTGTGTATGTGTGCGCGCATGTGTATATTTAGGTCATTACCCCCTTTGAGACAGGATTTTTCACTGCTCTGGAGCTGACCAGTTAGGCTAGGCCTGCTGGCCAGAGAATCTCATGGAATTTTTCTGCTGGAATTGCAAGCATGGACTACCATGCCCAGCCTTTGTAGCTGAGATCGAGCACTTTACGGAGTGAGCCATTTCCCTAACTCTGAGGTATAGAACTCTTGTTGAGTTTGGACACTGGCCATTTTTTTTCCCTATTACCTATCACCTTGTAGACATTATGAAGAAGAAATTCTTCGTTTTCAGTTTCTTAGACTCATCTTTTTTTGGGGGGGGGGAGACTTTTCCTTTTCAGCTTAACTTTGAAGTTTTAAGGAATTTTGTGCTTTGTGGGCTACAAAGATGGTCTCCTGCATTTTCTTCTACTATTTATATGGTTATCATTCACATTTAGATTTCTTCTGCCTTTTGAGCCTGCCTTATGGTTTTAGATGGGACCCTAATTTTCTCTGTATGAGAGAATTTATTTTTATAATGGGGTTATCTTTTCAATTATTGTATTTTTAATTAATTATTGTATTTTTGACTAGTTCCTATGGTTATTCAAATTTTTTTTTTTTGCCTACCAGTGTTTTTTTTTTTTGTTTGTTTGTTTGTTTTTGTCACTGGGGATTGTATCTTTGCACAAATTAGGCAAGCACTCTAGCATTGAGCTATATTCCCATAACCTTTTTGTTTTTGGAGACAAGGTCTTACTGTGTAATCTGGACTGACTTCAAACAAATGATTGTCTTATTTCAGCCTCCCACATGCTGGGATTTTAGGCATGTGCTACCATAGTCAGCTACTAATGTAATCATACGTGCACGCGGCGTGTGTGTGTGTGTGTGTGTGTGTGTGTACATGCTGCTACTGAAGCTAGGACCTTCTACATGCTAGATAACCTTTGTATCTCTGAGCCATATCTCCAACCTATTTTTGTAGTTTTTTTAAAAAATAGGTTTTCAAGATTCTTAAAAAATTCCTAGGTAGTTTACTGTTTATTTGCTGTGTAAGTAAACTATTTTTATTACATTTTCTAAATGAATATTAAGATATTTTTATAGTCAAATATTATTAATGTCGATTCATGTCATGTCTGTTCCAAATAGACAACTTATCTTTCTTTTCCCCCTTCTTTAATATTTTATTATTTTTTATTTTATATTTTATGTGTACAAGTGTATTGCTTGCATGCAGATAGGTGAACCGTTGTGCAGTGCTTGCAGAGGCCAGAAGGGGCTGTCAGATCTCCTGGAAGTGGAGCTATGTGGGTTCTGGGAATCAAATCTGGCTCCTCTGCAAGAGCAGTCAATGCTCTTAACTGCTGAGCCATCTCTCCAGCCCAGACCACTTATCTTTCAAGAAAGAAACTTTATTTAGTCTTCTATTTTGATGTTTATTCTTTTTATTTTATCTTTTTGTATAACTATGTGTACTATGATTATTGAAAAAGCAAGTGTGTTTCTTATTTTGAATTTAATGGGAATGCACTAAGTGGTTTGCAATTAAGTATATGTAATTGCACATAGTGTCCTTTTCAATTGCTAAGAAAGTATCTCTAGGGCTAGTGAGATGACTCAGAGGGTGAAGATGCTCACAACAAGCCTGACTTGTCTGATCCTTGGGACCCACATGGTGGAAGGAGAGAACCAACTCCCTCATATTGTCCTCTGACCTCCAGGTGCACATACACATCTTCCTACACAAAATACTACATACAATATGATAAAATAGAAAGTTTCCCCCTAATCTTTGTTTTATGGTAACTTTTATCAAATTATTTTTAATCATCTAAGGTCACAAAGATACTAGTTTCCTTCTGTATTGATGTCATATACTTTTTTTAAAATTTTATTTTTGTATGTGTATGAGTGTACTGTCTTCATGCAGGTCTGTGCACCTGTGTTGTGCAATGCCTCAGAGGTCAGAAGAGGGTGTTGGACTCCCCTGGAACTGGAGTTCTCCTGGAACTGGAGTTACAGATGGTTCTTAGCTGCCATGTGGGTGCTGGGGATCGAACCCGGGTCCTCTGCAAGAGCAGTCAGTGCTCTTAACCACTAGACTATCTCTCCATCCCATGATGTCATATACTTTTATGTTCCTTACAAATATATTAGAATGTACTTTCTAAGGTTCATGAACTTCACTGAAGTTTCTTTTACTAACCCTTCCAGTTGTTTGAAGATATATGAAGTAGAGTTATCATTTATACTGTATTTTTCTTTCCAGGTTGAAATGCTACTTTTCTCCTATGTTATTCTAACAAAACAAGGCAGATCCTCTGAAAATGAAAAGACATTTGAAATTTTAATGTCATCTTCATATATTTCTGTTATCCATTCATTCATTAAATTAAATAGCCCAATTCGTCCTTCCTTCCTTCCTTCCTTCCTTCCTTCCTTCCTTCCTTCCTTCCTTCCTTCCTTCCTTCCTTCCTTCCTTCCTCTCTTTCTCTCTTTCTCTCTTTCTCTCTCTCTCTCTTTCTCTCTTTCTCTCTTTCTCTCTTTCTCTCTTTTTGGTATTTTTGAGACAGGGTCTCCCTTTAGTCCCAGCTGGCCTGGAGCTCACTCTGTAGACCAGGTTGGCCTTGAACTCGCAGAAATCTGCCTGCCTCTGCCTCCCGAGTGCTGGGATTAAAGGCATGCGCCACCATGCCCAGCTTTTTCTATTCTTTTCTTTTCTTTTGGTATTTTTGTCATCTTTCTTTCAAAGCATTGTGGAGCAGGTCATGGTGATGAATGGCTTTAATCCCTGAACTTGGGAGGCAGAGACAGGCAAATCACTATGAAATCCAGGCCAACGCATGAGGGTCTACATAGTGAGTTCTAGGTCAGCTTGGCCTACATAGTAGCTCAAAAAAATTGTGGAAAAAGACAGTGTTAATAAGTAGAAAAAAAATAAAAGTAGTAATAATTATTTTGCTTTTGATATTATTTAAGACTGAATAATGAAAGAAATGGGAAAGGATAGTGTCATTTTAGCCCTAGCCTTAGGGTGATAACTAAATGTTTGAATGACTAAGACCCAAGAAAGATCCAAAGTTTGTGGAATGAAATATAGAAAGAGATGAACGATTCTTGTTTATTACAGAATAGGGCATAGAACTGCCACACTTCAAGTTAGTTTTCCTGTGGGGTTGATGGGTGTGGTTTAGCAATAGTCAATTAGTACTTAATGAAGAGAGTGGTTTCTACTGTGTCATGTCTTTGCTTTGAAGCACTTTTCTGTTTATTTACGGATTGTACTCTCTAAGTAATTTGTTGTTCAAAGATGATATTCTTCTGTATGAATTTGTGTTATTTTCCTACAGGAGGAGTTGGATTTGTCTTCTAGCTCCCAGTCTCCTCTTTCCTTATATAGCGAAGGCTGTAATGGGCCATCCTCAGAACCACTGAAGGAAGACAAACCCATCCCTGGTCCTGGAAGCAAAACTGGTATTTGTCTCCTAATTTGTATCTTTTCTGTTTTAGAACAAAATGAGGTTCCTTTTTTTTTTTTTTTTTTTTTTTTTTTTGGTCTTTTTGAGACAGGGTCTCTCTGTAGCCCTAGCTGGCCTGGAACTCACTCTGTAGACCATGCTGGCCTTGAACTCACAGAGATCTGCCTCTGCCTCTGCCTCTGCCTCTAAGTGCTGGGATTAAAGGCGTGAGCCACCACACCCAGAGAGGTTCCATTTTTTAAAAGGGTGGGGTTGGATTAAGCATGTGTTTGTTAAGGTAGCTTGTTTTTTGGGGGGGGGCATTTTTAAGCATTTTTGAGACAAGTTCTTCCTGTAGCTCCAGCTGGCCTGGAACTCACTCTGTAGACCAGGTTGGCCTTGAACTCACAGAGATCCACCTGCCTCTTATTGTTTTTAATTTAGTGTCTTTTTGTTGTTATTGTTATGAATGATTACTGTGGAGATGGAAAGGAAATAGTTTTTGATGATCTTTGTCTTTATGGGTGAAAAATAAAATAGACTTGATGCCATCATTTTCAAGAGAGATTGTAAAGTTCCAATTAAAGATACTGAATATTAGAGTTATTGACTCTTCTCATTATTTCTAGGTTTTATTCAATGATTTTAATGTTATCTTTTACTAGTTCACTTGTCCTCTTCTAAAAACTGCAGGTTGGTCAAAAAGGTCTATGGAATTTTCTTCCATCCATTTAGTTATAGAATAGCTGTGTTTAAACTCATTGAAGATTGTTACTCAGAAGTCAAGATAGTATGTAATATAATAGGTTTGCTTAGATGCCTTCAGATTGATTTGACGTTTGTTCTTTCTTCAGAAAATGGACTGACTCCAAAGAAAAGAATTCCGATGAACTCAAAACCTTCAGTTCAGCCCAAGCCTTTATTACTTCCAGCAGTACCCAAGACTCAAACAAATGCCAGTGTTGCAGCAAAAACCATCATCATTCAGACACTACCAGCACTTATGCCATTGACAAAGCAGCAACCCATTATCAGTATACAGCCTGCACCTACTAAAGGTACCTGTGTGGAATTTGAGGTTATGCATGCTTATTTGGAAAAGCAGGCAGGCTTATGTCATGTGATTTATTTTAATTTTGCTTATAATTTCTGAGCAGGTGCTATGTGTCAGGAAATAGCCTTGTCTCTGAGGATTTTGCAGATGACTAATGTGGTTCCTGTCCTGGTAGAGTGATAGCTCTACAAAGCAATTATATCTGCTGCTTTTTTTTTTCCCCCCTTATAGCTTTTATTAAAATATTTATCTTTAAGGCTTTTGGTTTGTCTTTTTGAGGGGGTATCATTATATAGCCTTAGCTGGTCAACCATCATAGGTCAACCCTATGTTGACCAGGCTGGCCTCAAGCTCATAGTGATCTGTCTGCTGGGATTAAAGGCATGTACCACTGTACCCAACCAAGCTTTTTGGTTTTAAATAACCACTTAAAATGAAGAAAATTTGGGAGATTTTCATGGTGGCATTTTATTCTTAGATTATTGTAGTTCTGAACTTTTTGTTTTGTTTTTAAGGACTGTTCAGGATTTAGAATAATAAGGTCTATTTCAAGTCAAATATGTGCTTTAGCAATAAATCTGGATCTTAATCTGTGAGGAGACTGCCTGGTTTAGTAAGAAGGTATTGAATTAGGTGTTGGAAGACCTGAACACTGCCAGCTAGCTCTGAATCGGTGTGTTTCTGTATTTTATCCACCAGATGGCCTCACATACTTGTGATTTAGAAAAAGTTTAGGTCACTATTGGAAGAAGTTCAACTTTGAGGATGTGGAGCTCTTCAGATAAAGATCTCTTAGGTGACTTAGTTGTCATTGCACTTACATTTGTCATTGCACTTACATTGATCTGTGTACATGTGGCTATGAGAGAACTTCTGCAGTATTTATGCCTCTGGGGTTGATCTTATTGGCACCAGCTAGTACTAAATCTTGTTTTGTTTTGTCTTTTTGGTGTTTTTGAGGACATGTGGTATAAACAGACACTGATGTCACACTTGCTTTTATGGCTGTATTTACAATTATAGTTAGCTCATTTATTTGGAGCATGGTTTTAATGAAGCAAGGGTCATAAGTTTTATCTTATTTATTAGCTTTGGTCTATTAAATAATGATAAAAATAACTAACAAGAGAATGGACATATCAGTAAAAATCCATCAGTAATCCTTAGTAAAAGAACAAAACTAATAAAAACAAACCATTTGAAATGCTTGCCTTTGAAGTTAGGATCAAAACTACTATTTTTTTCTGTAGGAAAATTATTAATGCTGTAGGCTAGGTATTCTTGTGATTTGTAAATGGCTATAAGGGTGCATGAACTCCTTGAAATACACTGCAAGATTTAGTATATGCTCATATAGAATTTAGGGACAGTTTCAAAGGCTAAAAATTTAAGTTCATGAGGAACCTCATTATAGTTCCCACAGCTGTTAAAAAGCATCTAGAGGGCTGGAGAGATGGCCTAGCAGTTAAGAGTGCCGACTGCTCTTGCAGAGGACTGGGTTTGATCCCCAGCACCCACATGGCGGCTGAGAACTGTCTTTAACTCCAGTTCCAGGGGAATCTGACACCCTCTTCTGACCTCCACGGCATTGCACGACATGGGTGCACAAACCTACATGCAGACAGTACATTCATATACGTACAAAAATAAATAAAAAAATTAAAAAATAAATAAAAGGAAGCTTGAATTAAAAAAAAAAGTATCTAGAAGTCTGACACTAATATTACAGGGTGAAGGAGAGAATAGCCATAAGACTGCTTTAGACCACTGGCTGTTTGAATGGTTGGAGACCTTTGCAAGAAGATCAACTTTGTTGAGTAGTTTATCGCTCCAGAATTTGAAATCACACATACATTATTCTGAACTTCAGTGATTTTCCATGAACTGAAGATTATATTTATTTTTGGCAATCATGTGCCAATAAAATTGTTTTTCCTAGCATAATCTAGAAGAGATGGTATTGTTATTATAACCTACACAGTTAACATATGTTTTTCATTTCTTTGAAAATAGAATGAGAGGAAGAAAGAAAATAAAAATTATTTTTATAGCTAATCAACATCAGTATTAATATTTTACCAAAAAAAGACATAGGGCTGAGGAGATGGCTTAGCAGAGTGCTTTCTATGAATTCAGATCCCATCAATTATGTAAAAAGCTGGGTGCTCTGGAGGTTGGGGAGATAGAGCTCTGGAAGTCATTGAGTAGCCCATTTAGCTCATTGGTAAGCTCCAGGTTCGATGACAGACCTGTCTCAAAAAATAAGATGGATACCACAGTTGCCACACCCAACGTTTCTTTTCAGCATGGAACAAGTCAGATCAGTCAGAGTCCTGATTCCCTTCTGGCGATTGAGGTGACCCTTTTCAGAGGGTAACATAATTAAACAGCTAGAAATTGATTAGGCAGTTTAGGGATGAGACCCCCCTCCCCAATTAATCAGACTCTTTCTCAGCTGAGAACTCAAGGCTTCCTGAACTAGCCAGTAAACACATATTCTTCTGGTAGCCCTGAAAGAGCAGGAAAAGAAGAAAGAAAAGAAAGAGAGAAGGGAAAAAAAAGAGTACATTCCAAGCCTTGCAGATTGATTCGTTATTTCACCAGAATAAGAAATAGAAACCCCTCCCCTTTTTTTTTGGTTCTTATTGCTCTGTTTTGTTGTCTTTTTTTTTTTTTTTTTTGTATTTTTGAGACAGGGTCTCCCTTTAGTCCAGCTGGCCTGAGCTCCATCTGTAGACCAGGCCGCCTGCCCCTGCCTCCCAAGTGCTGGGATTAAAGGCATGCGCCTCCATATCCGGCTAAGAAGGTTTTTTTTTTTAATTTTATTTTATTTTAATTTTTTAAATTTTTTTTTTTTTTTTTTTTTTTTTTTCTTTTTTTTTACCCGTGTCCTCCCCATTCCCCCACACCCTCCAGAGCGCATGCATTCTGCCAAACATGCTTTCATCTCTTTCTCAGTCTTTCTCAATATTCTCCATGTGGAAGTTGACTGTTTTAAGCAGAAGTTCACTGTTTCAGTCAGTTTTTTGATGCAATCCTTTCTGTTGTTGTTGTTGTTGTTTCCAATATGCATCACTCCCAACTGCTTTGGACAAAAGCTCAAGGGGCCATGCACGGGAAATACTTACAACTGGGTAATTGGCACTAGCATCCACAGATGAGGGATACCATTCGTTGTTTGTTTTTCTGGGACTGTGTTACTTCACTCAGCATGATGTCCTCTAGCTCCAGCCATTTTCCTGCAAAGCTCATGATGTCTTTCTTTACTGCTGCATAGAACTCCATTGTGTAGATGTGCCACATTTTCTTTATCTACTCATCAGTTGAGGGGCATTTGGGTTGGTTCCAGCTCTTTGCTATTGTGAAGAGAGCTGCAATAAACATGGCCGTGCATGTATCTCTGCGGTGGGATGAGCTAAGAAGGTTTTTTTGTTTTTTTGGTTATTGACATTTTGTATTGTTTCTGTTTTCCTATGAAAAGAAAATATAAAGAAAAAAAATTAAAAAATATAAGATGGAGAGAAACTGAGGAAGACACCTGACATTGACCTCTGTCTCCATATGCATACACATACACGCGAACATGTATACACATACACCATGCACATGGAAAGAAAAAAACTGCAAAAGAAGATAAAATACCCATAGTATTAAGTTCACATTCTCTAGCATGGAGGTTAAAGTCCTTTACTTATCACTCTTTATAGTATCACTCTTTCCTACAAACCCTCTCTTCCAGTCCAACTAATCTGGTATTGTCTTCTGAATTCTTTTCCTAGTTTCTTGGCTCACACTATTCTACCAACCTGAAACTGCCCCCCCAACCCCCTATTTTTGGTTCTAAATCTTGTGCATCTTTTAAAAATGTTATAAGTAGTGGAGGTGAGAGGTGATTAAATATTGAAAATGCAGAACCTGGATGGGATGTAAAGATGTTAAAAGGTATAGATAGCATCATGTACCTTAGATCCCAGCACTTAGGAGGGAGAGAAGGCAGATTGCTGTGAGATCAGGCCAGCCTGGGATGGTCTACACAGTGACTTCCAGGTCAGCTGGGGCTACACAGTGAGCTCTTTTTATGTGCCACACACTCATCTTAGTGCTTAATTTTGGGATAGGTGTCAATATTTTCATTTTGTGAATGAGAAAACTAAGGACAGAGAACTATTTGCTGCAGGGCACACAGATATGCTATTTTAGACAAAATAGGCATTCAGTAAACGTTTGATGTATGGTTTGAAATCTTTGAAGAAAGTTGAGACTGGCCATCAAAATCAGTGAGTCATACCTAGAAGTATCCAATATTGAATCCAGCTGCCTTCCACTAAGGGGATTTGCATGTAATGCCAAAGGATTTTTGAGCATGCTGAAAAGGATAAACAGCCCTTTGGTGTATTTTGTTTTATCTGTTTCCACACTAGGAACAGTAGTATCTGTGTTCAGCTACTAACCATTTAAGGCCCTTTGCATTGTAGTTTGTGGTCTGGTCACCACTTGGCAAGTCACTGTGAGAGTTTTTGGTTTGAACATACTGTAATAGAAATTTAGTTGTTTCCTCCCATTCTGTCTTGAAACTTGAACTTGCCTAAAATATTTAGAGGAAGCTTGATTTAGATGCTGGTCAAGTGAAGACAGGTGGGAACTTTGGGGTGAAAGAGCTTGCAGTGCAGCAGAGAAATAAAGGAGAAATAAAGTCTTGATAGGACTTGAGCCACATTTGGTGCATAGATTGTGCCTGGATGATCCTTCATCTCCTCTCATGATGCAGTTCTGTTGGCTGAGAGATGTGATGGTGAGACAGCAGACAGTACAGATTTGGATCGATCCTTCCTTCCTTCCTTCCTTCCTTCCTTCCTTCCTTCCTTCCTTCCTTCCTTCCTTCCTTCCTTCCTTCCTTCCTTCCTTTCTCCCTCCCTCCCTCCCTCCCTCCCTTCCTTCCTTCCTTCCTTCCTTCCTTCCTTCCTCTTTTTGA